>VWZO01017218.1:783652-951580 GCA_013396975.1 Bucco capensis
TTTTTGCTTTTAATAGTCACTGATGGACTTTTCTTTCATTAATGTCTCTAACTGCTTTTTCAAATCTATTTATAGTTTTGGCTCCTACAGCATCCTGTGCACTGGACTCTCATTAAATTACACGGTGCGCACACTAAGATTTTCCTGCTGTGTGCTGTGAGCCTTCTGCCTGATCATCTTGTCTGGTGTCCCCTAGTTCTGGTGTGCTGCATGAGTAATGAGTAACCATCAGCTTATCACTTGTCCTCTGCCTTCCATGCCTTTACCCCCATGCCCTCACCCAAGACTGTATGTTTTCATGCTGAAGTCTACTGGTCTTCAACTCTTCTCATGTGGAAACTGTTCTGCATTTCTGATGGTGCTTGGCAGTCTTGACTGGATGCTTTCAAAATCTAATCCATCCGTTTGAGGAGACTAAAATCACCTTTCAAGAGATATGTGCAGCACAGTAAAGTAGAACTGCTTTCTGGTTTTTGTTCTCTTCTCCTGCTAAGTCCTGATCTTCCACTTGCCATTTGTGTCCTCTCCTATGCACTGGGAGATATTTTCACAGCACTGTCCATGTGAACTCAAAGATAGAATCATAGAATTGTTAATGCTGGAAAAAGACCTCTAAGATCATCAAGTCCAGCCATTAACATAGCACTGCCAAGTCCACCACTAAAGAACCACATCTACATGACTTTTAAATACCTGCAGTGGTGGTGACAACCCACTTCCCTGAGACATATTATTCCAACAGATTTCTAGAAGCCCCACATAGTTTCTCTTATTCTGTATTGGCAGGTGGGTAGAAAGGGTTTGCTTGTTAAATGCTTAAGGAACTACCCTATAGAGTGAAAGCACAGGCCAGGAGGTCAGGCACCACAGGCTCCAACCACATTCAGTGTTCATGTCTGAACCCAGAGAGGGGGAGGTGAGGGCTGTGAGCTAACCTATGCCTCTGCTATACAAACTTTTTCAAGGTTTGTCAAGCTGCCATGTTTCCTGTTGCTCCTGGAAAGCATCTGCATGCACTGCCCATGTTTGTGACAGTGTCTGGAAATGCAGCTGTAACCAGCAAAGGACCTGTATAAAAGTGGCACTTTCTTAGTCAGCAGTTTTCCCTCCCAAGCCAGGTCTGCTGACTTCAGGAATTTGCAGAAAACAGCCCATCCCCAGTGGTGGCATTTACTGCTGCGTTATTTTGTTAATACTGAAAGCTGGCTCAGTAGAGAACAAGTCTTACTGTATTTTGTGCATCTTCTAAAGAACTGTTTAATATGTTCCAACATTGATATCTGTGAAATCAATACAAGGGGAGGAGGGCAAGAAAAGCCTTTGTTTGTGTCATCCAGAGAATAATTTGCTGTAGAGAATCTTTATTGATGCTAATAATTCCCAAAGCAGAGGAGACCCCACCGGTCTTACACTGCTCCTGCTGAGGCAGGAGTGGCTTCATTTCCTTGTGAACTGAGCACTTTTCATATGGAAATCACAGAAAATCAGTGAAGCCTCTGCCCTGCATCCTGTCACTTTGCGGAACAGAACATGCACTTAGGAAAACAACAGAGAGTATCACAAGAGACTTCTCCTAACTGAAGTGGGATTTGAATGATGCTGGTAATTGAGGTTGGAAAATACCAGTAGTATTTTATTTCTCTGATTTATGGCTAATAGGTTTTTTGCCTTTCCATGGAGAGGAAGTGTTACATAAAAGGGTTTGCCCTATTGTTTATTTTCCATTTCTGTCGCTTACTGCAGTCGTAGAAGTCAAAAGGGAAGGAAATCCTTCGGAGAAGTGACGTCTGATCTGGGTCAGCTTGTTTCTGGCTGGAGCCAGATCGGTGCCATAGGTTTTCCAAAGGGCACATGTGCGCCAGGCTAGGGAAGAGGGAAGTAGTAGAGTTTGGAAAAGCACATTGGAAAATTAGATTGAAATTGTGAGAAACTAGAGGCTTGCGGAAAGCAGCAATGGAAAGAACATTGTGTTCTGCTTTGTTATTTATACTCCACCCTTTCCTGCTTGGCTTTCATTAAGGACATTATTGTTTCCTCTGTCAACGAGCAAACAGCATTCTCGGCTGGTCAAGTATCAATTAACAGGAGTGTTTACCTAAACTCTCCCCAAAAAATCCCCTCCACATCCATCCCTGTGTTTGCTGCTGCCTCCCACAGTGCAGAGACTCCAAGCAGCCTAAGCCATTGCTATGTGCATTTGCAAAATGAAACACACCCGCACTCGTGGGAGGACAATAAATAGGTCAGGGACTGTGAGTGGTGTGATGCAGAAGAGAGCATCCTAAGAACTCAAATTGATTTCTGCCTTTCCTGTGTCACCCCCACCTCCAGCAGAAGCATGCAGATGAAAGAAGCTTTATTAGTGACGTTTTATTAAGTGGGACCAGCAGGATTAATAATAAATTCTATTTAAAGGGAAACAGTCCAGAATTAAAATATTTAAACATATGCATCTTACTGTTAAAACCCTGTCTCATTAGAACTGAAGTACTTGTGCATGTGTAATGAATGAGCTCCTCACTATTAACTCAGTTTGCTCTGTTTCAGCAGGAGCTGTAGCAGAGCCAGCAACTCATTGCACATAGCTCCGAGAGCAGCAGTTTTGAGTGCCTGTCCATGTCTCTACCTATAACACTGGCACTCATGTAATGAAACTCTCTATGTATAAGAATTAATATTCCAGTAATGCCCAGAGGTTGTAAGTGTGTAGTTAATAGCTCCCAAGGCCAGTGGAAATTAACACAGCCATAGCAGTCACACATTACTTGCTGCTGGTGCAGTATATCTTTGTGAAAACTAATATAGAAAATCATTCTCTTAAGAATAGCATCAATTAACTGATTTAATTCAGTGATTAGTCACAAAATGTCTTATTCCTATAGTGCTCTCAGTAAGTAATGTGGAAATACCTGATGATTAGGAAGCCAAATGTGAGGTGTATTTTAATTTCACTAGGCAAACCATGGCTGTGTTGTGCTGAGCTCTGTAAGACAGCTGTGGGCAAAAATTTGGAAGCTTTTACAAGTAGGCATTAGCTATGCTTGATACCACTGGCTGCAGATAACCAAAAAAATATCATATTTACCAGTATGATTCTCCAGCACCATTTCACAATGAAATCCCCAACAAAGGGTTTCTGCAGCTGTGGGTGCATTCTCCCCATGGGAGAGGCTGTGCAGCTTACTCTAGGGGCTAATGTGCAACCACATCTCATTATGATTAACTTCCATGCCGACCAAAGTTAAACAGGACAGACAGACGAGGCAAAGCAACAAGACTCGGGAATTTCCTAATCTGTGCTTTTCTTACCTGAGGTAGGAGGTTCAAAGATGATGGGGGTAGAAAAGAGAGCAGCTGGCAGGAATCTGCTTATGGGCAAGAAACAGTGCTATGTCTGCTTTCACATGAACAGATTCATCCATCCTTATTTCCCATTACCTCAGAGAGCCCCTATTTATGTGCTGGAAAGGATTCCTCCATTAAATGGAGTACTGACTTTTCTGGATTCTTGCAGGGGAAATGTTTCCATGGTGTACGTGCTCCTGTGATTTCTTTCTGTCTTAAACCTTGAAATGGCATTTCCTCTAGCTGTGCAAGGTGTACCTTGCTTTCTATGCTCTCAAGCAGATAAACATATGCTTGCTCTTCACCTTTTGTTGAGTCAAATCTACACATGGCCGGGAGACAAAAGGGAGGGATGAGCTTGCTGTGCTACCACATGTCCTCAGTCATGTGTTATAACTCCAGAGCATAGGATTTGCCAGCTAAGGGTGAGAGTCCCTGAGCCCTCCACTCAGTGCATTACATGCTGGGTGAGTACCCAGAGTATGCTATGCATCCCCTCTAGAAGCTGATGTGTATGGAAAAGATACCTCCTTTCTGGTACCTGTAGCTGACTGATTTTAAATCAATATTTTCATAAGGTGCTTTATGACACTCAAGTTTAAGCAGAGAGCCTGTTATGGCTATGTTATAGAAAGTGCTACATGCTTTCCCTCTAAATATTAGGTGTTTTCAATTTAATGGTTTAAATTCTGAAATACAACAGCATCTGGCCACAGGGAATGTTGCAGTGTTGGTGCTAGAGGTGCCTGAAGTGACAGTGGCCAGGATGAGTTGAAATGCTGCCACTTGTTTGTGTCTACCCGGGATATGTGGTGTACCAGTGTGTGGGGCAAGCTTGGGATTGTAATATGAGCTGTGTTGGTGCAAGTGTGCAGAAGGTGACAAGGCACTCAGAATCTGTGCAAACTTTTCAGAAAAGGACCATGAGGGGAAGGTAGACCTTGGGGAAGGTGGGGTAACTTGGCTGCTAACACTGACCTGCTTCTGTTCCTCTTCACAGCTCAGGAGTGAAGACCCTGCCCCACAATGCCAAGGTGCACTACAACTATGCCAATTTTCTGAAGGACCAGGGCCGTAATATTGAGGCAATCTACCACTACAAAACTGCTCTCAAGTAAGTCTCTTGAGGGCCTGGTGGGCTCTGGCTGCTGTTAGCCTAGCCCTTCCCTCTTGGGCACGGGAGGAGTTGCCTGCTCCTCACCTCCAGCTCCCAAGGGGAACAGCTCAGCCTTTGGAGGCTGTGAAGAGTTCCCTGCTTCGGTGTTTGTATGTCATTAAATAAGGTAGCCTGGTTGCCCTCCAGATCTAGTTGTGTGTGTGTGTGTGTGTGTGTGTACACTTTGATATGTTACCATAGCTACACATAGAGCAATGAAGTGTCATTTACGCAGCTGAATGTATGCTGGTGAGCAGGAGGTAGTTCTCATAAATGCATTTTCAGGTTCCTGGGCCATTTATCTTAGTAAATTGTTAATGGTGCATGCCTGGAAAATGCCAGTGCTGTAGCCATCTGAAGTGCAGTAATAATAATAGTACTTACTACTTGTATTGAGGCTTCTGTCTACAGAGCTTTGCATGAACACTAAACTAATTGATCCTGAAAATGCTCCTATGAAGTAACAGGGTAGATATCATTACTGTGGTTCTGCATATGGGAAGCTGAAGCAGGAGGCTGAATTGCCTTGCCCGTAGATGCGTGGTAAATCTGGGTCCAGGGTTGGGCTGTAACAGGGATGTCTCCTGTGGTACCTCTGAAGGACCCTCTCAACCATGCATGGATGAGGTCACTCCCTGCAAGCAGTATCCCTCTGCTCACTGCTCCTGCCAGTGCTGTTAGAGTAGCTCATCTGGAGCCTTGGCTGCTGCCTGGGCAATGCTTGGTGCAGCAAGCAGTTCACCCCTGTTCCCCAAACCTCTCCCCTCTGGTCCTGGGGGCTTGGGAGAAAGGACAAGCACTTCAGGCGAACTAGAGAAGAGAAAAGGATGTGGGAGGGTGAGGGGGTGGAAAGGCAAAGCAAACATGGAGGGTGCAGGTGAAGTCTTCAGGAATTAAAAGCACATGTGGGAAGGACAGACAAGGTGAGGGGTGGCTCTGATGAATAACAAGGGCAGAACTCATCTCTATAGGACATGGCAGGAGGTACAAGAAATGTTCTTTCTGGTAGGTGATGTGGCAGGAAACTCCCGAAAGTACATCTGTGTTTTGTCTTCTGGCCAGCTGACAGGGTTGTAACAAAGGCTCTCCAAGGGCTCCTAACCCATTCAGGGCAAGCTGGGAGGACGGGAGTTCATTGTCACTGAGGAGGGCCTGAACTTGGGTGAAGGTGATTTTTAGCTTTTTTGAGCAGCATCCTGTTCTCTTTTTTACCATACTGGAAATCTGGGAAGTCATTTAGAAAAACCTCCATCCAATTTTTTAATATTTCCAGGAGTGGAAAACCCAGCACAACCATCAATAAATTGTGCTGAAGGTTAATTACCTTGGCTGTTGAAAATGTCCTCCTTTATTTTTAGTCTTGATTTGTTTAACATCAGCTTCCAGTCATTGGATTTGTTTACACCTTTCAATGCCACACTGAAGATCCTCTTATCAAAAGTGTTTTCTGTAGAGTGATCAAATCCTCCCTCAACCAGCTGCTTGATACAAGCCACTGATGGAGTTGCTGGCATTTTCAGTGTTATGTGAGTTTTTGCAGGCCTCCAGTTGTTCCTATAGCTAGTCTCTAAACTTTCAACACAAGGAAAGCCCATTGCAAGATGAAAAAAATGGTGGACTAACACAGATTGTCCAAGCCCTGTAGTGAATGTGCTAGTACATAGAATAATGTAGCTGCTCCTACCACTATTTCCTCTGCTTGTGAAAATGAGATTTTCTGACAAAAGACTTTGCTCTAACTCAGCAGCACCCATTTATTAGAATTATAATGCTGTCTTCTGCTCTGCCATATTTAAATTATGGAAGAGTCTGTTTTGCAAACTGATTGCAAACATTTTGTCAACTTTATTACATAGCATGGTTTGTGCTGATGGTATTGTGTATAGAGCACCCAAAGTCTTGTTGGGGCTTGGAGCCACGCAGAACCAACTGTTCTCTAGGTGCTGGGTGCCTCAGTGGCACTGGTGCTAGTACTCCACTTGCTTCAGTAATTTCAGGATTAGTTGGCACTTCTGAAAAGCAAGCCCCTGTCCCCACCTTGGGCATTCACTAACTGACCTGGCAGTGCAGACCAGGAGTTGGGAGTCTCATGTTGGCTCCATCACTGAGAAGCTGCATTACTTGGTCCCAACACCTTGTCTCTCTGCTCTTATATTTTCTTTCTTTTTTTTGTGGTTTTTTTTTTTTTAATGCCCTTCTTTTGAGTTCTGTTACAGGGAGATTTGGGGCCTGTGTAGTAAGCAATAAAACAGCCTAAGTAAGAAGTGTAGTCTGTTCTCCTGTTAAGAATTACATTCCATGTTTTCCTCTCAGAGCTACACCTTCTGAAATGCCTGTGGTTCTCTAGAGGCTTTGCAGCCTGCACTAGACACCTACATGTGATGGCTGCATTGACCCACGGAGAAGGTGATGGATGTGGGACAGGCAATGTGATGCTGGATGTAGTGGAAGATCCTAGACAAGTATTACAGATATGAACAGATTTCATGTCCAAGCTGTTTACCCATCCTCACAGACTCCACCTGTGCAGTCACTGCTCTAATTGTAGACCAATTACAATTAGAGAGAAGGCTGTAATAGCCTGGCCAGATTTTGATTGTTAAGAGTATTTTTGGCCACTGGACTGACCTGAAAATTGAAGAACAGCTGAAAAGCTGAAGAATTGCTCACTCTATGAATTGCCTTATTAGGGAGTAGGCAGACCAGTAGCTCAGGTCCTAACACAACAAATTTCCCTGATTTCCCCCAGGGAGCCCTCACTAGGCATCTGCTCTCTGGGTGAGTCCAAGCAGATCCTCACTCCCCAGATTAGAGAAAATGCAAGCTACTCAAGAAGTTTCACAGTCCAGTGGCAGCACCATCAGAAATAAAGGAGATCAAAATATCTTATCTACCTAGTGTGCAGTGAGCAGATCAATAAGGGAATTAATAAGGAAATGGAGTCAATAAGGACATGAACTGCTGCCGCCCTGGAGGGAGCTCCTGGAAGGTAGAAGAGGGAGAGCAGCATTGCCCTGTACTGCCTCCATCTGAGGCACGTGGCTGATGGCTTATCCATCATCCCAGCTCACTTCTAAAGCTTGTGCCAAATTGTGGTGTAGGTCTGCTTGATCTCCAGTGAATGAGCCTAACTGTTTGCTAAACAAAAGTGATCCTGTCAGTCTGCACTTGGCTGCTTGAACTGCTTGCAATTACCATTCCACCAACGTAATGATCCATTTCTACGTGCTGCTTCTCTGCCAGAAGTGTCAGTTGCCATGTAACTATTTAGCAAAGCAACTCATTGCTCCTGTGAAGTAGGCAGGTGATGTTGTAGCTATAGCTGTGGGAAAGGATGTTGAAGTGCACACAGGTTACATAGCGAAATAATAGCAATTGAGACTATATTCTGGGAAAGTTGGTTACCGGTGCTTTGATCTTCCATTTCTGCTTTCGAAGGCTGGCAGGCATGATCCTCTGCTGGCACATTGGTGTACCTCTGTGAACTTCAGGGCAGGTGAATGATAGAGGAAAAGAATATGTTTTCCCTGACAGTGAAACTGGAGGGCACATTTCCAAGGGAAACTTGGCAATTGATCTCCACAACCATCTGTTGATGCTACTGCAGGTGGCCTGTTAAAAAATTCATTCCTTACCCAAGCCAGGGACCAGTGACACAACACCCTGGCTTAGGTAATTAGTGCAATTTAATTATGCTGTCCAAGAGTGGGAGAAATGAGAACTGAAATAAAATGCAAAAATTGAGAACAACATTTAATTGGAAAGGGGGAGAATGAAAAGAAAAATAGTTCTGTGTATGTAAGAAAAGCTTCTCTCCTGTATGTTGGGTTCCTAAAAGGGCTGTGGAAGCAGAGCCCTTTGGAGATGCAGGATGAAAAGCGAACCTGTAAAGCAAACCTGATGTGCACCTGGCATTCTGCAGTTGTAGCAAAGAGTTATAAACCTCTCAGCTTACCTTCAGTAAAATAAGAACACGCTGCTGGGTTAGATTGTTTTGTTGGTTTGCCTGATTTAGGGTGTTGAGCTCAGGAGGTACTTGGGGGGGTTTCCTAAAAAAAAAAAGTAAATGCCAAAAATACTCTGAGTTTTGAGTTGACTGTGGGTACTCTTAAAGCTGGCCTTAACGTTCTTGTGGCTGCTTCTGATGCAGATTGGTGGCTATTGCTAGGAATTTCAGAGACCTCCTGCTCCTGGAGTGCTGGTCTTACCTGAAACAAAACTTACCTCACCACTCTCACGTTTGTGAGTGAGAATATGAGGTCATGCAACCATGCAAATATGAAGAGCAACTCTGATGTGTTAGTGAAGACATTTTTGCTGCTGTTGATAGTTACCAACCTTTTGTCCTGCTTCTCCCCATCACTGTTTGCTGTTGAGACTGTTTAATCACTCCTCAGGAATGCATGTGAGCTGACATGCAGAGAGGAGAAAAACAGCGGAGGCTTAAAACCAATGTGACAAACATTCATTATGTCTTTAATTAGCCTTTTAGCAATGAACAGAGTGGGGAGGGAATCACCTCCCCTGCTACAACTGCACTCATTCAAAATTTTCATTGCCAAAGCGGCTCAGTCTTAACGTCTGCCTGGGTGGCTGTCGCCAGGGCTGTGCTTCCCGTGGATAGCAGATCGATGTGAGCAACAGTAGGTGGGGCTGCTGGGAGAAGGTTGCTGGGTTTCTTCATGGAGTTGGATGAATAAACGTGCTAATAATAGTTCTGTGCTTTTCCAGCTACATTTCTGTGTCTGGCAAAATGTCAGCCTCTAAAAATTCATATTTGCAGTTTGGGATTGTTTTGCCCTTAATTAAAATGTGTCAATAGAGTATTGTGTTTTAGTTAATAGTGGGGGAGAAAGTTATCTGTGTGTGAAGGCAGACACTATGACTAATGATACAAAACCATTGACTCAGAAGTCTGTTATTTCTTCAAAACTGATTTTTTTTTTCCTGCACGAAAGTCGTAGAAATAAACTGGGATTGAGGAACTAGAAAAGGAAAAAAAGCTGGAAAGAAAGAAATACAGACAGTAAAGCCAGAGGGAAAGAGAGAGAGATTCAAGCTGGCCCTGCAACCACCAGGCACCTTGAGGCAACCCAGAGCTGCTTGCTGGGGTGCTGCTCTTTGACAAGTGAGGCACAGGCAAGTGTGTGAACAGACACTTTCCTTCAGTGTAATACCTGATAGTAGAGTGTCCTGCAGGTAGTATGCACCATACTGTGACTTTATATACATAAATGCACTGGGATGTGTACATGAGAATGCACACATCTGCAATGTGCATGTGTGTGTAAATGTCCATCAACAGGTTCATAGCTACAAGCTCCCATTGGACTTCTTCCCCTGCCAGATGCTGCTGACTGAACAGAATGGGAAGGGGACCACCCTGCCATGCAGAAACTTCCATCCTCCCTTGTGGCATCTTCCAGAGAAGGGAGCCTCTGGACAGCAAGCAGGAACCCTCAGGCTGGCTTTCTTTGCAGCTCAGGGAGCTGCTGTGGTGCTCAGCCTTGAACGAGAGGAGAGAGGAGGCCAGGAGGCAGCTGAACCAGTGTGAAAACAGTGCTGTGATGTGTGACAGTGTGGTAGGGCTCTTGCAAAGGTTGCAAACAATATAGCTTAGGGCATTGCTCACAGCATGGAAACTAGGAATGCTGGCTTGTGGCTCCAAGAAATGTCATGAGATCATGCTTATGTATACTTGGTACTTGAATGCAGGCTTGATGGAGGAGGAGGTAGGAGGAAGAAGTGTGGGTACCATATCCATATCCCTCACTGAGAGAATAAAATTGGTTCATAACATCACTGGAATGGATAGAAAAGGAGGAAGCCAGGCTGCTCTTACTCCTCACTCCACTTTAGAAATAAAGCCCTAATGCTGTAAGGGAGACTCTGGTTTCTTGCTAAGCTTTCCCACACACCTTCCTGCTGGGTTTTTATACATCTGAAATCAACACTGTCTGAGGTTGTTTAAATTCAGTTAAATTGCATTCTCCATGAAGTTAAAAAAAGTGTTCATACAGCCCTTTATGTGTGTGTGTGTGTCTGTGTGTGTGCCTTGAAAATGCCTCTCAGCATGGACTGCAGGTGGCCTTGGATACCATCTGTGATTTATTTCTGGAAAGAATTAAAATACCAGCACCATTTGTTAGTGTGTTTTTACAGTGAGTCAAAAATGTGCAACGCTGCTTTGCTGTGACTGCCAGGGCTGTGTTTGCTTCTGAAACCCTGAGTGCCCTTCTGACACTGAAGTGGTACTTAGGTCAGGCCCTTGGAGCAAGCCCTTTGGTTAAGCATTTGATGAAACATCTTCATAGAGACTTCATATAATACTTTGTGTTAGTGGATGTAACAGACTGGAGGCAGATTGCCTCCAAGCAGTTGGAAGCATCTTTATGCTGTGCTCTTCTGAATCAAGCTTTGACAATAGGCCTTTGGGGTAACTGGTGCTCTTGTGTATCTATATGGTGGCTGCACTGAAGACAGATAAAAGTGCTGAGTGATTTAATAGTAATTGGTGATTGAAAAGGCTGCCTGATAATTTGAATCAGAGACTTAATGGCCTTTACAACACAGTGTGTGGGATGATGGCCAAATTACTTCAGCCATTGTAGTTTATTTTTGAATCTGTTCTCTATGAAGTGCTAATTCCTGCCTGTTTTGGTGTGTGCTTCACCTCTGCTCAGTTTTTCTGCTTTTTAGTGATCAAATATCAATCAGTAATGCACAGGCTTTTATTTACTAATAAACCAAACTGTTGTATGTGCAACCGTGAGCCCTGAGGCAGAGGCAGTATGTGTGCAGTGTAACTGCAATGACAGCAATGGAAGCTGGATGTGCATGCTGGGATGGACAGATGTAGCACTCACCCCTGGATGCTGGTATTTACAGGCAGAGTCTCTTCCTAGACCATGGCTTCTGTCATGGGTGCAAGTTCTTCTACACTGTCCTTCAGGGACTTGGTGGTTTTTCAAATGCTGCTTGGGGAAAAGCCCCATTAACTAGGAGAATGAATGCTCTATAGCCTTCCTCAGTGTCTTTGCTCTCACTACTGGCATACTGGGGACTGGTGCTAAAAATCTGGGAAATGGTAAATGCTTCCCTAATGAAGCTGCAAAGCTGTTGTCTTACTGGGGCAAGGCATCTATTTTGATTTTTATGTGGGCTATGCAGAGAGAAACTTATGGCTGTATTTGGCAGGTGTTCAAGCCTACTTTTGGCTAATGAGAACCTCAAATCCAAGGGTTAATTACTTGTTCCCACTGCCATTTCTTTTTCCCTAGTCTGCTGTCCTTGTCCTTATAAAAACTGCTCAAAGAATGACCAGGTAGCACTGATTATTGTTGTGCTAAATCATCAGAGACTTGCCTTTACTGGTCCTTACCAAGGGTCAGCACATCTTACCAGCACACATCTGTCAAGGATAACCTTGAGACTTTCTGTGAAGGCTTGTCAGGAGTAGTTAAGGCATTCTGCTTGTTCCTAGGCTCTTGAATGGCCACTTTGAGCAGTTTGGGTGGTGCTAGAGGTGCTTTGATTTACACCAAAGACTGAAGCAACCCTCAGGTATCTCAGAGACAGCCAAGATCATGGATGGCACTATGGGCTGTACTGCTTCCACCAGCACCTGTGAACCTTGGGAGACGACAGGTGTGATTTCAGCCCATCTGCTAAGACAAGATCTATGCTATTTCATCCTCTCATATAAGAGTTTGGTTGAAGAACTCACCCAGTGGTCTCCTTTTGGCTTTGGAATCCCTCTAGTTTCTGTGGGCTCTATGGGATTTCTTAGGACTTACATGGATCCTGAATAAATTCTTTATGTGAGAGCATAAACAAGCAGCCTAGTTTGATAACCTTATGTTGCCTTGGCACTGAAGGGAACGTCTGAGTTTAGAAGGAAAGGTTTTATTTATTTATGTTTAGCTGTGATGATGTTTGACTTAAAATTTTTTCTCCTCATCTCTAGCTTTTAAGCCAGAGTTTGAAAATTTATAAACTGTAATATTGGTTAATGTGCTACAAGTTGTTTTTATTTAAATGGCATGCTTTGAGATACGGTTGGTTGGCTTCTTTTTCTTAATTGATGCCAGGCTCAAAAACTTCATGAGATTTTTGTCATTTTACAGATCAAATCTATTTAGCTTATCTGTTGGGTTCCCCCTGCCCCCTCACTTCTGTCCTGGAGAGACTTCCCTCAATATCAGGGTACAGCATGGCTGCCATCTCCTGTGCTCAGCCCATGAAGCCTTGGATGCTCACTCTGGTGAAAGGGTTTGTTGGTGGCAGGGGGTACCCATGGGCTGTTTTTCCTACTGGCTTGGATGCTGGGCTGGGGGGAGAAGCTGTACAACCAGGACCTTTCTTCCTTCCTTCCATTGATCCCTGGCTGCAATTCAGCACTTACTATTTGTACTGAATTGTCCCCTGGAGGTTCCAGCTGAGATCAAGATTGTGCTATGCTGGCCACTGACTGTAGCTGGAGGTTGTCATTACCACAGAAGGCTTGTGCTATGAATGGAGAGGCAGTAGCATAAAGCAAGAAAGTTTTATTGTTGTCACTTCACTGATGGGGCATGGAGACCCTGAGAGACAAAGTTGTTCTAGACCTCATGGGAAATGTGCTAAAGATGAGCACCATCTCTCAGTTTCCACGTTATAGATGCTCAGTACCAAAATGTGGGTGACATCTGCCTGCTAGAAGGTAGAAGGCATTTGAGGTGGGCTTGGAGGTATATGAGGCATCTATGGAGGACTACCCCACACTTCAGCAGCAGCAGCAAGAGAAGGATGCCCTTGGTGGGTGTCTGAAATAGTTGTAGACACTGGTGATCAGGCATTCCCCCCAGCTCCCCAAATTCCTGAGCAGGTCTTCCATCAGGACCTGAGCTGGGTCATGTAATGCCAGTGAAGACCCTAATGGGACCTGCAGAGCTGCTAAAGGATGCTCTGAAAACCCCTGGCACCATGCTGGCTTGGGATAGCTCCCTGTCTTATTCCTAGCATTATGTCAGGCCCTGAGCTGGACTGCCTCATAGCTGAGTATGTAGAAATGAGCGTGACTTAATGCTGGGCTGCACTGAGTACAGCCAGGAGTCTGGCTGCTTTGTCATGCTTTCACTGAAGAAGATTATGCCTGGGGCTTTCAAAAGAACCCAGAAGCATTAGATCTCTCACTTGCAGGATTTCCAGGTTAAAATTAAAAAAAAAAGAAAAAAAGAAAATCCCAGCCTGCCACAAACCTTCTGCCAAACTGAAGGGTGTTACCTCTGAGGAAATATTGATGCAACTACTAAAACTCTTCAAGAGAAACCAGCTGCTGCTTAGTATTGCAGGATCATCTCTCCTTCTATAAAAGGCATTCAGATGCTGCAAATTGAAGTTCTTTTTTGAGAAAGACATAAGATCTGTCTCCCTGACCTACACGTCTCCACATCATGTAGAGCAGCTCTAGGAACAAGCTACCACGTTATTGTGAGGCCATGGCCTGAGCTGTAACCAGCACAGGATTGTTCCCTGTAGGATGACTGCTCTCTGGATTATATCAAGTCAAGTTTTAATTCAAGCTGACATAGAGCTTTATTGAGAACTTACGTAAATACATGAAAATGAATGTGATGTAATATTAAAATTGAAAAATTGGCTTGAAATGTTATACCAGAGTAAATATAAAATGGGCAGTATAAAAATTTGGCACAGATGAAATGCTATTCCTGTTGCAGTCTTACTTTTGTTGGCAAAATGATGCCAATAAAATGTTATGTGTTGGAATGGGGCAAAACATGCCTTAAAAACAGGTTGCTATGCTGCCAGCAAGTAATTGGGCTTGGGTAATTAAGACTCTATACTTTTAATCTGGCTGAAGTGAGCCTCATGGATGCTGAGTGTTGGGGTAGGGTCACACAGGCACCAGGAGAGCCAGGAGTGGGTAACAGGGAGGCATCCTGTGCTATAGAGGAGAAGGTCTGTCCCAGGGCTCTTCAGCCTTTCTTCTCCTTTTACCATGAGAGAGGCAACACAACCTGTTTTCCTACAGTGGTGCAGCAGTGGTAATGAATCAAAGCTGCTTCAAAGGTCGAGCGTTCCCTGCAAGTGCTAAGTTTAAATGCATTCTTTAATCAAAAGATGCATTAACAAAAAACAGGCACACAAGATCTCCCCAGCTTGCTGGTTTTTTCTTTCTAGCAGAAATGGTTACACTAGGAGCCCCTTTGAATATTGTGCAAGATAATGTAGGTAGGGTTGTTTTTTTTCCTTTCTGCTTCTGCCATGGTATGGCTGTTAGGTTAATGATGGCCAGTGTTGCTTATAGCTTTTATAATGGCTTTAAGGGCTCCTGTTTTCAGTTACTCAGAATGCACTTTTGGCATTTATCAACACTTGGAAGGTGGCAAGGAGCTAAGCATTAGGCTAGGGCATCAAGGAGAGTCACCCTGGTGTGCAACACCTCAGGGCTCTTCCACCTCTCAGAAGGGACCTGGACTGCATTCAACAACCTCTTTTATCATCAGATGGCTGTGGGGGCTGCCTGGACCCCTGAAAGCCAATGTTGCAGCCTTTTCCTTGCTGTTCATGGTAGTTTCCCAGGCTAATTGCACGTTAGCCTTGCTCTCTGCCCTCGCAGGGCTATGGCTGTGCAAAAACCACACAAGGCTCTTAAGAGCAAGTGGGGAGTTGTCATGCTAATGCCTTTTGCCCCCTGAATACTTCTGGCATCAGACCCAGGGCTGTTTAAAGGCAGGACTGCAAGCAGAGCTTACCAGTTGTTTAAGTGGTCTCTCTTGAACTGAATTAAAAGAATTAAAATTCTTGGTAGATTATAGGTTGTAGTCATGACAACAAATTCCCTCCCTTTCTTCTTTTTCTGGAATTGTCTTGTAGTTCAGATATATTGCCAAACAAAACCCCTCTTTTTTTTTTTTATTCTTTTTTTAACCTTCTGTTTCAGGTAACAGCAGCATTAAATTTAAAAGCAAAATAAATGGTCACCAGCATTTTGATGACCGTATATGTTTTATGGCTGCTATCTTGTGAACTGGAAATGTCTTGACTGTGCAAGTCAATAAGGTTTTTGTTCAGTGCTATTAGAGAGAATTTTGCTAACCTACAAAAAGTGGGAATAATTACTAACAGGAGTTCTTGTGCAATGTATACCTGTAAAAGTTAAAGGGAAAGCTGCTTAAATTTATTCTGACAATTGCAGATATAGCACTGGAGGAATCATTTGAATTATTCATTCTGCAACAAGGAAACATTCCACTTGTCTTCTCTTTAGAAATTAAATCCCAGTCTGATTTTAAAAAACACTTCTATGGGTTGGTTTCCCTTTTTTTTAAAAGTAATTTTACCATTTCAAGACTTCTAATTACCTGTGAATGTAGGTTTTTAAAGAAAATTATTCTGATTTCTAAAAGAAAGTAGAAACTGATTTCTTTTTTTTACATGAACTGCTTCTTGCAGAATAACTTTAATGAAATTCAGCTTTCTTTCATAAATAATGCAGCACTTGCATTTGATTAGGTGAAGCCTAGAGGAATTTCTACCTAATCAGATGCATAGCAAGAAGGATATTGCCTGCAGACTGTTGCCATTATCAGTGGCAATGGCGAGGAAAATACAGCTCCATGTGTGTCCAGATAGAAAGCTTTGTTTCTTAAGAGAAGTTGCAGACCAAGTTATCTATGTTCCAACAACTGATTCCTTGAGTGTCAGAGTGTCCCAGCTATTGGTAAAACGAGGTCTGGGGTCCAAGTATTATTGTCATTGTGGCGTGAAGAGACTTCAGGTTAATAGGAGACCTCTTTGTCCTGGTAGTGTGTTTCTGATCCTTCCAAGAAATAAATGCATGTGAGGGACAGACAATCTTTGCATCAGAAAGCTTATGGTCAAAATAAGCAAGCTATACATTGGGAATCATTGGGGTCAGTTCCAAAGGTCTTGAAAAACAGCACAAATCTCCTGATAACAGACAATGAAAAAGAAAGTATGCGTGCTACTGTTCATTAATAGATCACATAGAGCAAAAAGCAAACCACTTTGCAAATGCTGTATCTGCAAGTTTTGCAGAAACATTTTGAGAGATCTTGAGTAAATGTTGCTTTAATTAGTTACCTGTGGTCAAGTTTTATGATACTCTGTAAATCTAGTCACAAGACTTTGCTCTACTCTGGTTTTATCCCCAGGAAACTGTTATGAACAGCAGTGGGTGTGCATGAACAGAGGGTAGTTGGAGTAAGGCTGTTAGTCCTTTAGTCAATATCCATATTAATAAATAAAAAAGGGTCTGTGCCCCATTCTCTAGCTCTGAGGCCAACTGGCCTAAATTGACCCGCAAGTATTTGCTAAGTGTTTGTATACTCTGAAAGTCAAGCTCAAGCTGAATTTTGGCATCAAACCCTGGTCTGGACTCAGCCCTGGATCACTTGGGGACCACCTATTTGAGAGTGGTGTAAAACTGTTAGGGGTCATGTCAACACTATAATAGCACGGATGGTCATGGTCGTGGACTCAGTCTCTAGCTATGGTTACTTTACTGGAAGTGGTGCTATCTTAGGGCTTGGTTATGCTCTCTGCTGAGCTCAGTTGAGTGGTATTGTGCTCTACCACTGTAATAAAATAATGTTCTAAATAAAATTGTAAAGAGCTGAACCCTATCAGCAAAGCCCAGAACCACTGCCTTATCTCACTGTGCTCAGATTTTTCTCGTAACGTTTGTTCAGGTATGTAAAATGGCAAATGTTGGAAGTTTTTCAGGCCAGATGCTAAGCAGGTTTAAGCTGACAAGTTGTGCTAGCTGATTTTCTGTTTTCTTCACCTATGTTTCTTGGAAGGGGCAATGAGATGTAACAAATAAATGTAAAACACAAGAAATAGAGCCCAGGATACACGGGAGACGTGCTTGCATCCTGTGATTTGCTGTCGACAGGTTTTAGTGCTGAGCTCAGAAGTGTATTTACAGAGCTGCTGGTCAGAACTGTGCAATTTAAAGGTGAAATCAGTTCTCTTTTTTAATCTTGAGTTTTCATTCCTCTCCAAACCAGTACAAGCACATCTCCTGGGCCTAAAATGTCATGGGAGCACTAGAGGCCAAGAACAGAATTAATTTCTGAAAGCTTGAGAGCAAAACCATCAGGTTTAGGGCTGTAAAATGTTAATCTGTTTCTGACTTTCCCAAGAATTGTCCAAAATACTTTTGCCTGCTTGTAACTCAAGCAACTTCATGTCAGATATTAGAGCTGGCTTTACATTTGAGTACTCACAGAAGTAGTGCACAGCTTTATCATAGCCAACTGGAAAAAAGCATCAAAAATGTAACTCCCAGACCTTTTTTTTTTTAATCCAAAACAATGTGAAAATCCCATAGAAGAAACGGGAAACAAGGTTGAAGTCTTGGTCATTTGCCCTAAGGTGGACAGGATGTTATTCACTCAAGATCCTAGTCAAGGTATCACACAGGTCTCAAGGTATCACTGTGTCCCAAATGCTGAAAAGCAAGCAATCTTGGTCCTTTCCATTGCTCCCCTGCTGTTGCTGTGGAATGCATTTTTCCCAGCCTGCTTCAGCTTAGCCTGGCTGATCAGTGGATTTTGGGGCCAAGGCCAAGATTCAACACAACACCCTCAACACTATACCCTCATTGTTTGCTGATGCTTCCCCAAGTAGAGGCTGCCTCTCACATTCCAGAACACGTTATGCTCACAGGGTAGCTTCAGTGATGGGAAGTGATACTATTTCTATGCCAACTTCAGTCTCACCATGAATTTCCTACTCTGCTCCTCTGTGACAAGATCAATTAAGGAACTTAAAAAATCACTTGAGCAGTGAATGCAGGCAGTGTGGGTGAATGGAGACACAGAAGTGGTGTCTCTGAGAGACAGGATTCTTATTTCTACTAAAGGGATCTTGACAGAGTCTACAATCATTACTTACTATGAGTGGTGGGCCCTATATTTATATTTTCTAATTACAATAGGTTAAGTTTCAAAAAATGTATGTAGCTGAATCCTTGAATGATCACTCCTCAATTACGTGGCTTTGCAATCCTTGTCTGGTAGGCTTGGTGTTGGATGTAAAAAGGACTTTGTTGTAGGAAGGGTCTTGAATTTGTTACCAGTGCATGTCCATTTCTTCTGGAGTTTCCTTGTGTGTTCCCAGCTTCAGCCCCATGTAAGACCTTGCCAAAATCACTTATGAGCTGTGGAGTGAAAATATGACTGATACAAATGTTGCAGTAGTGTATAAAATGCTAAATTATTCATGGTACTTAAGCACAGAAAATCCCAGAGCTGAACTGAGGTAATGAGAAGCTCCAGGCAAAAAAAACCCTCTAGGAAAAGTCTTAGATTAGAAACAGTTGCAAACTTTTCAGTCAGACTATGCTGTAGAGTCTTAATCCCTTCTTCCTTTACATGCCCATCCTCATGCTATACCTTGGGCCATCGCAGCCAGCTACTTTTAATGCCATGATCCATGTCACTTCCCCATGAACAGAGACCTAAGGCAAAGAAATGTCAGGTGAGGTGTCCTCATCCGAAACAGAAAACCTGCAGTGGCAGCAGAATTTGTGACTAGATCTTCTGAAACCAAAGTCTTGACCATCTTAACCCACCTCCTTCCTGTCACAAATGAAGTGATCATCTAGAGGAGTTTAGTGAGCCAGCACCTGTGCACCATTTCATACTACAGCATCAGACCTTGCACAGCTGGTCTCCCAGCTTGCCTGGGACTTCTGTGGGGCACTATCACAGATCTATTGCTTTATCATAATGAATCTCAACTTTCACCCATCTATGACACAAAGTGTCCTGGGTGCTAAATATGTCTTTGGATCACTTTCACTTCTGGAGATTTCTGGTGAAAGAGGCCAAACCCACAAACCAAAATGTCAATGTAGGAGTGCAGTTTTGAGGATTTAAGCAGCTGAATGGACCGTGGTATGTTTCATAATTCATGGAGAATTATAACACAGGTGCTCTGGGCCCAATAGGTATTGTTATAACTGAAGCAGGTAGATGTGAAGATCAATGGCTCAGTTAAAAGGAAAACTGAACCAAGTGGTAAAAAAATACAACTAGAAGTTTAGGGAATTCATACTGTTAGTCAGTCTGTTTCCAGATTTTTTTATGATTTTTCTTAATCCTGAAAACAGCTGATTTAAAGTTTCTTTTTGTACTTTACTATCACTTTTATTGTGCAAAATGGATTTAAGAAACAAACAAACCTCAAACGAAAACCAAACAAAATAAAAGCACAACCAGATCAATTTAAAGTGTTCTGTTGATTTATGTATGTGTCATAACACATTTCCATTGGAAACATATTTTTGACAAAGCAATTCTTGCTTGTTTGAAAAACATTTTGAATAAAGACATTCAAGCTGCCTCAGTCACTTGTCTTTTGCTTGGAGGCTAAAATAGGCTTTCAAAGCTATTCAGTGATCCCTTTTGCCCTGAAGGCATACAGGAACTGTAGAAGATCTGATTTGCAATCTCTTTGGGAGTTGAGAAGGTTTCTCAAGATCCCTTTGGAACATACAGCAAATGAAGGGAATACAGTGTTTCCTAGTAGACATCCTTCCCTTTACCAAGTGCTGAACAGCAGTGGTGACAGCACTAGTGACTTCAGCTTAATCTGTCAGTTAACAAGTGTCTGTAACTAGATATTTCCTTTTCCCTAGGCTCTACCCTCGTCATGCAAGTGCTCTCAACAACCTGGGGACATTGACCAAAGACGTGGTGGAGGCCAAGGATTACTACAGACGAGCCCTTCAGTTAAACCCTCAGCACAATCGAGCTCTCTTCAATCTTGGCAACCTGCTCAAGTAAGTTGAATGTGGAACTGGCACCAAGGAAATTCACATTCTCTCTACCTACATCACCTAAGTAGTTTTTTCTGCCAATTGGTTAAGGAATAGTATTTCTTATTGCTGGCCAAGTGTGCCAGCACAAAGGTGAGGCTTTAGTTTGAATATCTTCATGCTCTCTGCCATATCACTTCAGATGCTATTTAGAGCTGTTTAAGCTGGAGGGAATTCACTTGTTCCAAGTCAGGCAGCAAAACTTGAGATGCCTAAACATGAACTACACACCTGAGTCCCTCATCTCAATGGAGAGGTGTAAGCCTTTCCAGTGGAGCCAGCCATGTTGTTCAAAGACAGGTGCATGATACATATCCAACAAATCCATCACTGCACGTTCCCACTTCTCATTAGCTGTGTGGAAGGTTGATGTGTAGTTTAGGCATAAGCACCTAACTCTGAGCTGCTCAGAGCAGCAGAAGGTTCATCCTGTTGCAGAGGGGATGGGTCTAGATTTGAGGGGAAAGCTGGCTTACATCCCTGTGTGGTTTGTCTGCTGAGCAAGAAAGCAAGTTAATCAGCTCATAATTTCACTCATTGTTATTTAGAGTGTAAGCCTTTAGCAAGGAGAACAGCAGACAATTGTAATCATGCAAATTATTTTGACTAACCATTTCTAAAGATTGAACTTAAACCTACACAAGAAGCTTTGTGAGTGTGATAAGACCTGCTAGGAGTGCAATTAAAAAAAATTAAAAATCTATATTCCTGAATTACTATTTTGCATCAGCAAAAAAACCATTTGATTTTGTGAGGATAGCATGTTATTTGCTGATAGAACTGCAGAAACTACAGCACTATATGTGCGTTTTTGTTGATATAAATTTTGCTGGTAATAGGTCTCTGGAAAATCTTTTAGAGCAGATTGAGCTTTAGTGTTTGGCTGGTGTTAAAGTGGCACTGCCTCATCAGAACATACTTGATCTCTTTGGTTCTGAAATGTTGCCTCCAGTGTGAGTTTATATGACAGATATCAAGTGTATTGCTGAAGTTCTGCCTTGTCCATTAGGTAGTGGAGCAGTTCTCAAAATAATATTACAAGTAAACCTGATGACGACTGAGCAATTCTTAAATAGAAGGTAGGTGAGTGCTTTACTGGAAATACAGGAAAGGAAAATGGTAAAGGTAGTCTTATTACAAGAGAAATGGAAGATCTCTGTATTATTCATCAAATTTGGATGATTGAAATTAATCTTAGGTGGCAATGCTGTTTAAAAATATATTGTTCTTTTAATCCATCATGTTTGCCTTAGTTATTATTCTCTGTGATTTTTTCTTTTTAAACATAAAATGTTAATGCAGAAAGACGTAAGCCAGAAGCTGCACCAGGACATCCCATATCCATAATGCTTAAATCTGGCCTGTTGATGTGCTCTTCTGACCCAGCAGATGGGTAAAGACTGGATTTGTTGCACTGGCAAAGCACAGAGGAGACTTGGGAAAATATCTTAGAAATGCTGTTTGTTTTGTGTGCAGTGTGTCATATTTTTCCTAAAGTGATAGCCAAGGTATTGTGTGTCCTGTTGGATTGTATGTGCTCTGCATCTGTCTGTGGTGCCATATATTGCTGTATGTTAAAGATGTGTGATGCTTGTGCTAAACTCATTAAAGAAAGCACTCAAGTTCCACCTGCCCTTTTTCCACACCATTTTGCTCCCATTTTGTAGACTTTTCTTAGGTTTCCAAAACTACCTAGTGCATCTGGAAACACCAATAGCATTGATTATAATGGAAACTGAGTGTTCTTATCTCCCTATTCAGCTTTAAAAAAGGTGCTAAAGGGTAGGTGGATTCATGGTGGAGGGTTCAGCATATATGTAAAGGAGATGCTATAGGAATGTTGTCCCCTAAAACACTAGCCCATAGCCCTTTGCCAGGGCCTTTGCTGGATGATCCATCAACTTAACAGAGATCATCAGCCTTGCTGGATCACTAGATGACTTGTGAGATGACTAGACAGGAATGAGGTAGAGATTTCAAGCTCCCTCTTCCTAGAACTTAGTCTTTATTTGTTTTCTACCTGGATCTCCAAATTATCCTTTCATATATATAAATGTAGGGCAGCTAGTGTTCTGCAGAAACTAAATGCTAGTATAATCTAGGTAATAAATTGCAATCTGCAGAATATTATAGGCACTATTACTTCCTGGCTGTGCTATGAGACATTGTGAAGAGTGTTTTGATTTTTAAACATATGGTAGAGAGAGGATAGAAGGTCAAGCCATAAAAACATTTTCTATCCTCTTTGCAGAGGTTTCAGTGCATGGTGCAGATCAGGAAGAGTCAGATCTGCAGCACTTAAGGCATGTCCAGTTCCAGCACTACTTGTACTGGAACACGACAGCACTGTCTGGCATGGGGAATTCCCAGCTGAATTATTCTGAGTTCCTTGTACCCATCCCTGCTCATAGCATGGAAGGCTGATGGCAGATATTAGATTTCATCTCCTCTGGAGTGCTGAGAAAGGGGAACTCCATGATTTTGGAAGGATGAGTTTCCAATTCCCATGTGGGAATCTGTCTCTCATTATTCCCTGTAAATAAGCTCTCTATTTAACCATCCATTGCTTGTGATTTAAGCTTGAGTAAAAATCTCTTTTGAGGACTACAGGGTGGAATTTTGAGGGTTTTTTTTCTGCAGAAGTCCTAGATGAAAAAGGATGTTTCCATTTTCTGTTTGCACATATTGAGGACAGCTATTTGCCAGAAGATGAATGATCTCAGGAAACACTGCAGGGTAATGGCTGAATAAGTCTCTGGTTTTGTTTACATATCCTAAAATAAAGTTGTATGTCATCATTTTCTTGCCTTATATAAATTTTAGAGAGTAGATAATTAAATAATGCCAACAGATTTCTTGGTTAAAGTAGACCCAAAAGATGGCCTAGCTAAAATTGAGAAATCTCTTTCTCCACTTTTGTGGTCTATGATCAGTGACACAGAGCAGCTTGGTGCTGCTTTCTTATGTTTTGTTTTTAAATTCCCATTATATAAATATGTAGCTCCTCTATATAGATTCATTTTTGCTGAGATATGGCTTGAAAAACAGAGATAAATATTATTTAGAACACCTCACATTCATAACCTGTGGGATGGTGTGTAAGGAGACGAGAAATAAAATATTACAAACTTTTGAAGTAAATATTTATCTTGACTTTCTGTTGCAGGAAGAATGGGAGAGAACTCCTTATTTGTGGTACTGTATCTATCCATGCCTAAAGCACTCCAGGTTCAGTGCACTATTTCTGATGAAGAAAAGCCTCATAACTCTTATGTGCTTTGAGAATGTTGTGGCTTCATTTTCAAGGGGAAAATGAAATGCCTAGAAAAAATGTCCATTGAAATCTTGAGTTTATTCAATGGACTGGTTCTCTTCTGAATGCAGAGTAGCACACAGTGTGTCCTTTGTGTTTGTTGCTGTGATTTAGTCCAAGTTTAGCAAACACATCTCTTCAGAGGAAGGAGGACTGTCTGCCCTCTCAGAGACAGACTTCTGGATATGTGTGTGTGTGAATGTGCTGACACAGGCTTCTGTAACTGTCTGAAGATGCTGGAAAACATCAGATAGATGTTACATGTATTGAGATTTAAGATCTTTTAGAGTGTGAAACATTCCTTCCACTCAAAGAAACAAAACTGAGTGATAATGTCCAGTGATCCTACATCTGGCTTGCTGGATGGTTTCTGGTTAGGATACTCTCTGTGTTGTCTGAAGTGCTGTAGTTATCTGCCAGTGTCATGTACACATTGTAGCCTGTTTATAAAAGAAACCCCAAGCTCTGGTGTCAAATTTACAGTAGGTTAAAAAAACAATTTAGGTTGCAGTGAACCTCTGGAGGTCATTTGGTCAAGCCTGCTGCTCAGAGCAAGTCTAATTAGATCAAGTTGCTCAGGGCTGTGGGTATGAGTTGGGATATGGCTTCTCTGTATCCTCTGACCATGTAGTTGCAGGCAGTGGTGAAGTATGGAAGCAGTGAAATATGGAAGAGATACTCCCAGTGGAAAGAGC
The DNA here is from genome assembly GCA_013396975.1 of Bucco capensis. Lineage (NCBI taxonomy): Eukaryota > Metazoa > Chordata > Aves > Piciformes > Bucconidae > Bucco > Bucco capensis. Next base: position 808,015 of record VWZO01017218.1, read on the forward strand.
TGTTCCTTGCTCTCAGCTTGGACATGCTGATTGTAGAGGGAAGGCTGAGGGCTTGAATAGAAGAGGGAATCAGGAGAGGACATTGTAAGGCAAGGTAATTTAGAGAAAAATTGGATTAAGTGATCATAGGCTCCTCATGTCAATTGAATTTGTTCCTCTCTCTGTCATAGCTAAAGTGTACTTTACCTAGCTTTTCCTGCTCCAGGTCCCCAGTTTACAGTAAATTAGTGTATCAGACTGTTCTTCCAAGGCTCTGCGCACTCCTAAATTGCATGAGCTTTATATAAGCACGGCCTGGATCCTGCAAAGCCTTGGCCTTGATCCAGGAAAGCACTTCAGCCAGTAATTAATTTCCAGCTTGCATACATAAAAGTTAAGTATGCGTTCAAGTGCTTGGCCAGAGCACTTGGGATCTTGCAGGCCTGAGCCCTTTAAGAAACTACTAACTAGATCTGCTCTTTTTTAATATAATTCAATCTGTCACATAAAAAGATGCCATAATCTTTCCCTCTCTACCCCCACATTCAGGAGACAAACATTGTTCTTGGATCAAACAAACAAACAAAAATCCAAAGAGGCTATTTTGAAAGAAAAAAAGAGTAATTAGGAGGGCTGCCCCATGTTCAGAGTGCATGCTTGTGGTTAACAGGAACTTTTACTGCTGCTGAGTGGATCACTTAATCCTTTTATTTCTGTAGCTGGCATTTCCTATATTGTTTTTGCCAAACATCAATACCTTTACAAAGTGGGCATCTGTTTTTGATTTATAAAAGTGTGTCATGAAACTCCAGCCAAGGGATCCGAAAGTTTTATAAATTGACAAGCCAGCTAGTCTTTAATTAGTGTAGGAGAAAAGTGGTTCTTTATTTGTTTTTGCTTCACTCATGTAATTTATATGGAACACCACTGGAAGAAAAAGACTAGCACAACTGGTTTTACTTAGCTTAATGCACAAGCAAAATATTCTTCCAGTTACACAACTAGAAAGGGAAAAAATCTGCAAAGCCACATATATTGTCAGTTGAAATTTGCACCTTATAAACAAGATCTGATTACTTGACCATATCACTCAGGTGAAATCTAAGGCCAAAGCAGCTAGGTGTTCACATATTTTCTGTGTCCCAGAGCCCTTTGTTTCTTTTTGTAAGTCTTGCTATTCATATCCTTTTTACACTCAACACAAAGAAAATGTTGTTCCAGTCCAGCTAAACATCCTTAGATGTTTGTTCAGGAAATCTTCTCATTTTTCCAAGGAAAGAAATAGAGAGTGGTGCTAAGAAATTGTAGGTCAAGTAAATGAACATCCTTAGATTTTTGTTAAGGAAACCTCCTCTGTTTTTCATGGCACTAAATGCAGAGCAATGCTGGGGAAAAACGTAGCTCATCAGCATAGCCATTTCTCAACTATCTCTGTTCATAATCCTTAGGATATGAAGAACAGACTCTTCTAGCCTAATGATCAACTTGCTAAGGAATTATTTGGAGATCCTAGGCAGATTTAACTTAGCAATATTTTAATTTCAAAGTACTAATTTAACTAAGTTATAAGTGGCTCTATAACAGCAGTCATTGTCTAGGAACATGCAGAGACTGTTTTTTTTTTAAGGAAATGTAAATGTTTTGGTGTCTCCAACCTACTGATGTGAGAGCAGGGCTGGTGAATGTCATATCCTCAGGTCAGTCAGTACCTCAGTGATATGACTGGGGCCTGACCTCCAGAAGCTGACTGCAAACCTGGTGTTACCCTGACAGCATCCCTTCCTCTAGGACATGTGACTTTCCAAGGACATCACCGGGAGGGTCTTGTGCAGTACTTTGTGCCTGTGGGCACTTTTGCTATCTTCTCCTTCATGGTCCTTGGACTCCTGATGGGATGAATGGGGCAGAATTTGATGTATTTGCCATAAAGAGAAATATTGAGAGGAGGTGTACAGTAGGACTGGAGAAGCTTACAAAATCTGGTGATTATGACTTAACACACAGAGCATGCAGCCTGTACCGCTTGCCTTGTAGCCAAAATAAAATACTTTTTGCTCTTCAGTGTATGGGATTGAGGGACGTGCTATTTTGGGAGTGTTTTGCCTTCAGTGGCAAATCATTGCGTAGTGCTCAGTATAACAGTCACCAGAATAGCAGGCAGATTCATTAAAGCCTATGTCCTTCCAACTCCTGAGAATAACACATGGAAACAGCGAGGGGCTGAGTTGGTGCTAGGTATGTGCACCATGGAGAGGGAAGGTGTGAGTGAATCATTTAGTCTTTGTTGAAAAGGTCAAGCTGAGGAGTTCCACATCTCTTTAAAGTAGTTCATCAATGGGATGACCTATACATGTGCTTACAGGAACATTTCTTTTTTTTTCCCCCCCTCATTCCCTGTCCTGAAGGTCCCAAGGGAAGAAGGAGGAAGCTGTAATCTTACTGCGGGACTCTATCAAGTACGGCCCTGAGTTTGCAGATGCTTACTCAAGCCTGGCCTCACTGTTGGCTGAACAGGTAACAGGCATCACTCCAGTTCTTGTACCTTTTGCACATGTGTATGTAATGCTGCTACAGCTGCAACACCCCCTCCATATCCCAGTGGAGCACCCTCGTGTTGCACACGTGGTGGTATCCGTGGCTGTCTACAGAGAGCTCTCAGGCTCCTTTAAAAATGACTTTTTCAGAATGGGAGGCAACTAATTCACAGTGAGTAATTACTCTGAATTAAATCACTGTTGGAGCTGTGAGTAAATACCCTCTCTGCAGTTGCCTGTGTACGTGGTGAAGTCTTAATCTATCGCGCCTTGAATGTTGTGACAGCAGAACAGGAGAGCACTTCCCCCTCAGATACACACACCTCCCTGGGTAACCTTGAGATCGCATGAGAAATCACTGCAGACCTAGGAAACGTCAGAAACCAGGTGGCCTCTGCAGCCCAGATTCTGCCCCTTGCATGTACATATCAGAATACAGCCCTTAATTGCTGTGGTAGATGATCACCTGCAGGAGGTGGAGAGGCTTACTAGCTTTATGTTGCTCTTAATGAGCAGCTGCTCAATATTTCATTTAACCTCATTGTTCAATATGTGCCCCCAGGCCTTATTTACTGCTCATGGCCCAGGCTGTGCTCTGGAGGCAGAATTACTCATTTCCTCTCGGGCTTGTTCATTTCTCAGGGCTCCCTCTGCTCTCTGTAGTTACTTCTACAAGGTCCCTGTGAGGTGAAATGTTGTCCCCACAGAGGAAAAGGGAAATTGAGGCACAAAAAGCTTGAGTTCAGAAGAAGCCAACAAAGCGTGAGTGCCCACATCAAGACCACCAAGCTCTGCCTTGCTCCATGCCTGCAGCAGCAGATGAGGTTATGCTGTGCTTCAGGCACTGATCCCATGGATTGTGGCCACAACCAGCAGCCTCAGTCTGGGGCTACAGGGGTAGATGATGAAGTTCTCGTAACTGCACAGCTCCAGCACACCTCCATAAACCTTTTACAAACTCATTATTTCTTTTTTTTCCACCCTCAAAGTTTCAGGTCAAACTGTTCCATAGTGTGGGGTTCTAAAGCTTTCTTAAAAGGTTGCCAAATCCAAATGCAGTCAAAGCAAAACACTATAATCTTTCACTGTGTTCCATTAATCTGGTTATTGAAATCTCTCTATAAGGGAGGTGGATAAATTTCAGCAAAATTAAGCAGGGTTCTTGTTCTGATTTAGACTTTTTTAATGATACAGACACTATGCAAAACTCACCTATGATATATGTGGATTTCTGAAAGATGTGCTATATTATTTTCTCTGTTAATTGATTTTCAACTCTTTGAATATTGTCAATATCAGCTCCATGGACCTACAATATAGTGTATGGATTGGAAGTTCCCATTGATTGAACAGAAACTATGTTTTGAATAAGCCTGTCAATGTAAGAGTCTCCTGTAAATACAGGAAATGAGTCTTCTGCAGTAATATCTCGTTTTAATATGAATTGAAATTATTAATTAGAACTATTGATTGTAGGGTCAACAGAGCAATAAAACCACTATAGAGTCCTGAGGCCTTCTGCATAAAGAAAAAGCCATTAGTAAGTCCAGCAATAATTCATCTGCTGTTACATATGGATTGTTTACCCTCTTGTGACTTGAGTAAGTGGTAGGGGAAAAAGATAGTATAATTTCCTCATAAAAAATAGCTATTTCCTGCAGGCTTTTAACACCTTCTCATGCTTAGCCAGAGCAGATGACTACCTGATTGTGCAGTTCCTGCCTTGCACACCCATCCTGGTGATAGCAGGAGGGATATATGCTGCTGACCATGGCTGTAGGCTGCAGAATCACACCCTAACACTGTGTCCTTTTTGGAGGGGTAAGGGCAGAAGTTCTGGCATATAAAGCCCAAGGAATGATGACAGGATCCTGTTTTTCAGTTTTGCTTTTACCTCTTTGTCCAAGCAATAATGTCCAAAATGTCTAAAAGTTTCAAACCTGTATTTCTATTTACTTATGGCCCACAGTCTGTATCCCAACTGTAGGGGCTTCTGTGATGCCAGGCACTATGCAGTGGGCTGCATGGACAGCATCACTGTGGAGCTTTGGGGAAGGAAGCACAAACTGGTTCCCTCTTGTTGGATGTGATAGAAAGGGGCTGAAGTGCCCTAAGTGGCACATTAAAATAACTTGTGTGAGGTGACTGTGCCCATGACAAACTGCTGCTGCTCCAGCTTTGCACTAAGGCTAAGAAAGGGGGAAAGGAGTGGACATGACTCAGTGAAATAGTGCTGGAATTGCCTTGGTTGGTCCCACACGGCATGTTCCCCTGTCTTAAAGGCAATGAATCTGAAATAGTGCTTATGGGTCCTTTCCTCCTACAGCTGTAAAAGTGCTCCTGAGAGGAATGTCTCATGCACCAGGAATTAGCATCTAACGTGATGTGATTGCCATTTTCTCCCCTTGCCAGTTGATTCTGAAGCCAAAGCTGTGGTGGAAAAAAACCCACCACCACATTGTATTAAACAGTTCAGCTTTTTTGTGCCTTTTATAAATGCTTGCCCTTCTTACTGCTCTTTCTGCTTGGTATTGTAACCCAGTCACAATGTATTGCTCTTTTCCTTTTCCATGATCACTGCAGTGTTGCTAACAGAAAAAATGAAACATTTTTGTTTGCTGTTTTCACAACACCCCTGTAATGCTGGTTTCCCAGGATTTGCTCTGCTGCACCTGAACATCACCACCTTCCCAGCTCTTACAGTTTCATCAGCCAGCTCATGCTACTTCATGGCTCTTTTCAGGCTCTAGTTTCTGGATTCAAGTGATTTTGGGTGGGTGGGTGTGCAATAATATCAGCCTCCACTAAGAAAAAGTGATTTTTAACCTACTTAGCTGCAGAGGAGAGCCTACCCAGGCATAGCCAGAGTGCAAAACCAAGCCATAAAAAACCCCAGACTTAAAAACCATGGAATTCACCTGAGAGATCCTCACATGCATATTTTTTAAGTATCATAAAAAATCGCATACATTTTTAAAGCAAATCTTCTGAATTTTGTGAGGTTGATGAATGTTCCATGAAGGTCTGGGAGTGGCAGTATTAAGTGTTAATGAGAATTAAGCCTTGATGCACTTACAGCATTTCTCTCAAGAAGAGGAGAGGCTGTGAGGGAGAAAGTTCTGGCACACAAAACTCATCCCACCCTTCCCAATTTCTGACTGGGCTTAAAATGCAAACACTTTGTTTGAGAAATCATGCCAGACTCTGCACTGAGCCTAAGGCATGCAGGGTCAGGACGTTAGATGCCAGAAAAAAAAATGCAACAGTGATTAAAAAGGCTAAAAGTGCTCAATAATGGTGAGTGAAAGTTTTGGGATGAAGCTGCTCCAGTTTAACACAAGCCTTCCATGCTTTAAGGATCAGGTTTATGATAAATAAATAAAATGAAGAAAACTGACATATGCACACAAAGACCACATTCCTTGGCTGAAAATTCAAATCAGAGGAAAAGAAATTAATACAGAAAGCTTTGAAAATATGCTTGTTTGTCTCAGTGACACAGATGCTTTCTCAAAAAATTGCTGATGATTTTAGTCAGTTCTGACAATAGCTACACTTTTCCTGACCCTGCAAGATAATGATGTCAGATTCACATAAATATATCTAAAATATCCAAACTTAAGCACATTTTTAAAGTGTGTTTCTGTGTTTTATCATACACTGTCTTTTCTCCTGGCTGACCTTTATCATGTAAATGTGAAAGCACTTAACCGTGGCAAACCATGTGCTTTCATCAAGTTCTACTCTTCCAGTATGATTAATTCCAGCTCTCCAGTTCTGAAACAAGAGGTGAGAAAGGCATCTGCACATTTAAGCAGCTGCAGAGCAAAAGCTGCCACCAGGCACACCCTTTAAATCCAAGGAAGGCCCTGGAGGGATTTGCAGGACTCAAAGAGAAGAGCATCAGTAGCTTGGAATGGACTGACCGCTTACTTCAACGTGGATGCAGCTTCCAAGCAGGAGTTCTGCCTTGGTGGCTCCAGACCTTCCTTGGTAGAGACCTGGCTGGTTTCGTTTGGGACCATTGTCAGGAGGATGTGGATTTTGTTGCTGCAGGGTTGTCCTGCTCCATGGAAGAGGCAGAGTTGAAAAAAGCATTTTTGGTGCTGGAGGCTTTCCTGATGCCCATGTGCATCCTGCTCATCTCTGCTGTGCATGGCCTCCTTCTATACATATGCTCAACAGCAAAGCTCTGAAGTTTAAGGGATGAGGAAGACTGTGATAATCTGTGCTAGCAAACTTGTAGACAGTAAGCATGCAGTGGTTCATTGGAGTGAAATGGAAACCTTATTTAAATTGCCATTTGATTGAAACAAGACACCTTATTTTCATTTCAGGACCAGGCTGCCCACAGCTCAGGTAGACAGATCCCAGCTATTGGAACATTTTCCATAGGCAGGGTATTCCCCCCCTAAAATTCTATACTTTCCAGAAATGCTCAGCATCAACAAGCCTCCCTGAAATCTGTGCAAAATGTAAAGGCTCAGTGGCACGGTGCCTGGTAGCATGTCCCATCAATGCTGTATCTCAAGCACTGACAATGCTTCGTTTTAATCTGTCAGATTTTCCCCACTCTTTGATTTCCCCCCATCTTCTGCAACTTCTCTCACCCCCCTGCATGAGCTCCTTCTACCCCAGCCATCACACATGCCAAGTTTTTGTTCCTTGCTGTGCTTAGGGAACGAACAGCAGAGCTCCAGAGGGGAAAAGTTAGCCAGTGAGATGCTCATTAAACAAATACTTTAAAATATATCAGCTCCTGGATGACAGCTATTTCTCAACAGAGCCAACATGACACCAATCACTGTGTGTTTCCTAGCTAGGTGTGTGCCCAGCTGGGACTTGCTGATGTTGCACAGGAGCTGCATTTTCCAGCTGTTATTTTTATTTCACAGGTAGCTCCAATTGCAGATGTATGGGGGGAAGGCTGTCTGAATTGCTCTGGGGTACCAGACAGCAGCTATATCACATTCATGTCATGGGGTCAAATTTTGGCCTTCTGGAGGAGGAGAGAGCTGGCTCCCTGAGCTCCCTGTGCATCTAGGGAATTGTCATAAAACACAGGTATGCAACAAATGGTGCTGACATCCATTTTGCCATGGCTAAGAATTCTCTTTCTCTTCTAAGGAACGGCATAAGGAAGCAGAGGAGGTCTATAAGGCTGGCATAGAGAATTGTCCAGAGAGCTCTGATCTGCATAACAACTATGGTGTTTTCTTGGTTGATACTGGTAAGTGAGAAGGCACAAGGGATTTTCTCTCTCTGCATTATTTGCTTTGATTTATTTTATGCAGCAGCACACATCTGAAAGGGTGTCAAAAGCTTCCAAAGCAATAAAATGTGCCTCTGCTGTAACTTGGGAATAAATATCCCCACGCTGCTGAGATGGCACAGCCTACTGCCATCTGTAATCAGTGCAGGCACTGTGTGGCAGTGGCATTCAGCCTGGATGTTTACTTTGGTGTTTCTCACCATCTTCACACAGGCAGTTGTCTTCTTCAAACTGAGCTGGGCAGCACCCTGACAATACTACTGTTTCTTCAGGATGGCATGGCAATATTAAACCAAATCCCAGGCACATAAGTGGGTCATTATGGTCTTTGGAGTGCTTGCAGCTCTACTTGGTGACAAAGCAGCTCTTTGACTGTGAAGGTTGAGTGCCACTGCTATAAAAACAAACATGGCTTTTAAACCACAATCATCTGTGAAAACAAAACAGGATACTGTGGGGTGAATTGATTTCTCAAGAGCTCTGTAATGACACCAAAAGCCTTTTTTTTTTCTGGGCTCCTGCTTCCCATATAACTTTCATGGGCTCAGACACTTCCTGACATCCACATAACAGCAATAAAAAAATGCCACTGTAATTGCTGCCTTTTATTGACAGCTTTATAAGCAGGGCCAAGTATGACAAATGACTAGTGGAAACCAAACTATTGTCTCATTCTGGTCCCTCCAGAACAGAGCTGAGATTCAGTGATTAATTATTATAGGCTTATAAGTGTGTAGTTGCTACTCATTCTGCCTTTTTTCACACTGTGCCTGGCTCTGGTGGTGCTTGGGAAGAAAGGGCAATGGTGTTCCATCAGTCTGCAGCTGGCTGTGCTGCCTCTGAGCTGATGCTCAGCCATCACTCTTAGGTAGTACCAGTGTGAAATAAATATGAAGCCAAAATGAGTATTCATAATCAAAAAGTGCACCATTGCATTGGTGACAGAGGTTGAGGTTCTGAATTTGTACCCTGGCAAAATTCAAGCTTGCAAATAGTAAAAACTCATCAGTAGTTTCACTCTGACATTGTACTCATCTTTGCTTCTCAACCCAGATAAACTGCCCTCTTCTTGCCAAAAACTGTGGTTCAAACACAGTGCAGTGCACTTTCTATTTTTTGCACTTATATATTCTGCCAAAGACAAAACTAACTTTTCCTGGCTTACTTCTACACTTCCCTACATACAAATAAGAAAAAAATGCACTGGCTTTTCATACTTCAGGCATGATGTGTAAATAACCCTCCTGGAGATGTGACAGGACGTGAAAGAAGTGGCTGGTAGTGAGCCCATCACAGCTTGTGCTCTTCCCCAGCAAGCATGGGGAGATGCTGTGAAGCACCACATCAATTAACTTGCAGGAATCTGTGCAACAGGCCTCCAGCAAGTGTAAGCTCTTGGAAGCCATAATTCTAGACAGTTCTGCAGTGGTTGTGGTGTCTATGCCATGTGTCTCCCTGAACAATGTGCATTACCCTGTGTGTTGAGCAGGGCAGGCACTGGCTGACTTATGGACTGAGGTGCATGCCCAGCTACTTCCCAGGATGTCTTGCAGATACTGTTTTCAAAAATATTTCCCTGCTTAGCCATGGGAGAAGATGGAGGCTGATGCTGGGTGTTTTGAAATAGTCCTACCCTGAAAAGATATGTCATTGGCCTTGGATGAGTCTTCAGTGCTTCTAAATCTCTCTGCAGAAGTTCCTCCTCTCTCCTGTAAAGGAGACTGCAAGAAGTATCAGTATAACATTTCTGCTGCATAGACAGTCTCAGGAAAACCAAGCTAGAGCTGAAAAGCTATGAAAATGAAATTCCTGTGGCAGCATATATTCAGTGCCCCAACACGTGCTGCCTGTTTTCAAGTTCTGGTTTCCAACTAGAAGTGGAATTAAATACATTGTGAAGTGACTTGGCTGATAAAAACCCTCCAATACCCAAAAGCTTTGTTGGTGGGCAAAGCGCTGTGAGTGTCAGTTTTCATTAGGAGATTATCTGCTTGCATAGGGTTAAACTGGTTAAATCTGGTTAATCTAGGGTTAAATAGGCTGTTCATATTGCTGAAATGTTGGAGCTTTCTGCCGTGCCTCATTAATTTATTTAGTAGGTAGTCAGCAAGCCTTGCCTGAGGAAAGTACTGCAAGATCCTTCTTGAGGAAAGCCATTATAAAAATATACTATTATAAATGGAGCTTTTGGGCTGGTGGTCTGATGCCTTTCTTTTTGCTCAGTGCTGTGTTTTGTTGTGGTGCTCAGTGATGTCATGGGCTGGGAGACCTTCCACTGGAAGGCATTTTCGCACAGCAAAGCAGTGCCACCCAATGGCTCCTTTGCAACACAGAGGTGGTACCTAGGTGCTCCAAAAGAGGCACCTGGACACCGCTCTGGGATTTATTGCCCTGAGGTGGGAATTAGCTAGTCACTGGCAACTACTCCCCGTCTTGTGGAGCAATGCAGAGAGACTGAGCAGGGCCAACACAACAGCGTTGGAGGGGATATAGCCCCTATTTGGGAAGAGCTGAAGTTATTTACAGCTCTGTTGAGATTGTGAGGAGTATTGAACGGCTTGTTCCTCGTATCTCCACTGCCCATCTCTCCAATGGGCCAGGAAGGAAGGATGCTTTCTTAGGAGGTGAGACATGTGCCTCAGTCCCATTTCTGAGGTGGGCTCTGTCCTTAGGATGGAGCGGAGGGTGTTGTCCCTCCCTCCTGGGCAGCATCATAAAAGAGTGCTTTCAGTTAACAAACTCCTTCTAGTGACTGTACCCTTGGCTTGCCAAAACTCACCCCTGGAAACATCTACTTCTCAAGATTGTCTCTGGATGCTGGAGCTTAAATCTTAATTTGGACAGCAATTTTTTTAATCTCTAGAAAGACTGAGGCAGGATTTCTTTCTCAAAATGGCTCCCATGCACAGAGGAATAGCTGAAAGAAAACTCAGAGCATCAGTGTGTGCTGAATTCATGACAGGATTTTGCTGAGGAACCAGTTTAATGGTTATTTTCCTCTCCAGGAGCTCCTGAGCGAGCTGTGTCCCACTACAGGCAGGCCATCCGCCTGAGCCCTGCTCACCATGTGGCCATGGTGAACCTGGGCAGGCTTCACCGCTCCCTGGGGCAGAACAAGGATGCTGAAGCATGGTACAAGCGGTAAGAATTTGGGATGGGAGATAGAAGTTGCCCTTCTCCCACTGCATGGCTTGTCTCTGCTAATGAGCCACTGATACATGAATCTGTCAGTGTGTGTTTAGGTTTTTCTCCTTTTTCCTCTCTATCCATTTGAAACCAGATTTACCTTTGCTTGCTTGGCTATTTTGGGGGAGTACTTGGAGAGGCAGCATGAACTCAGGCAGCATTGACTTCCCTGAATTGTGCCCAAGCCCCCAGGATGGACACACTGCTGCTTTTGGCTGAGGGATGCTCTAATGATAAAGTCAGAAGTTTCTTGGTGGCATGAGCAGGTTGTTAGCATGACTCCCATGCTACTGGTCTGTAAGTGCTGCACCAGTAATAGCCATAGCTACTGCATAACCCAGCACTAAAACCTTGGTACCATCAGGAACTCTGTCCCATCCTGGCAGTGTGCCAGTAGGCAGGCTCTGTCTCCCAGTATGCAGCAGGGTGGACTGGGTTTGGGGTTTTTTTTTCCTCCTTTTTGGCATTTAGATCTGTACTCACATACTCCAGGTTCTACCGCCATCAGTTTTCCCTAGCCCTGCTGCATGCTCATGTGCACTTTGGAGATGACCCTTTCCCCTTCTCAGGTGGCCAGGGGGATTGCTGTTGTGGGCCTTCTCATCCCTTTCTGGGACCTTAAAATTGGGTTCCCCAGGGTGGGATGAGCAGGGTACAATGCTTTGCTTCCCAAATTGCAGGGCACTGAAGGTATCCCGGAAGGCTGAAATCCTGTCCCCACTGGGGGCTCTGTATTATAACACAGCACGGTATGAGGAAGCGTTGCAGGTTTACAGAGAGGCAGCGTCACTGCAGCCTTCAAACAAAGAGATCCGACTAGCGCTGGTGAGTGTGGGGTGAGCTTGGCTCCACAGAAGTGGAGCACCAGGCACTGGGTGCAGCATTGTGTATTAAGGAGGGTTGAGCTTTTTAAGATCATAACCTTTTATAATATGACTCCATAGGCTCAGGTTTTGGCAATGATGGGGCGGACGAAGGAAGCAGAAAAGATGACAAACCATATACTTAACGAGGATGTAGAGTGTCTGGAGTGCTATCGCCTTCTGTCAGCCATCTACAGCAAGCAGGAGCACTATGCCAAGGTACTGTGGTCATGGGGTACTCATAGCCTGAGGGCTCACACAGAGCTCAGGTTGAATTTTACACTTCATCTCTCCAGAGGTGTACCTTAGTGCACATCCAGTAGTTTTATTTTTTTCACTTAAACACTTTGCTTTATCTAGGTACTGGGGCTGAAGCTAAACAGTGTGATTTTCTTATCCTTTACTGTCAGCTCCACTGCCCATCAGCCACAGGCATCTAAAAAAGTCATTTCCACATGTATTAACGATGTGGGTCAAACAAGGGAAGGAAGAAGATGATTTATGCTGGGAGGCCCTAGTGGTGAGAGAAGCATGAGAAATGGAAAGGTGCAGAATACAGTAACACAATATCCTCTTGCTTTTTCACAGGCACTTGAAGCTATTGAGAAAGCTCTTCAGCTAAAACCAAAGGATCCAAAAGTCATATCAGAGCTCTTTTTCAGTAAAGGAAACCAGCTAAGAGAACAGAATCTTCTTGACAAGGCTTTTGAGGTAAGACTGCTCTAAGCCCTATGTATAATGTTATAGGTTAAAAGTTAGCTCATATTCTCTGACACACATGCTCTGACTATTGGTTTTGGGAGCTCAGCAATTCAGCAGTGATACAGTGAAAGCTATGGGGCAGCTAACTTTGCCAGACTTAGTTGTAACTTCCCAGTGGCAGAAGGATTGAAGAGGGATAGCACTGCCCTCAGGTCCTTGCTAAACCTCCATGCAAGTGGCTGTAATGTCATCTGCTGCTTCCTCCAAATTAAAGCATTGTGGATAAGCAGCATCACAGCCTACACATTGCTTGTGGTCGGCAGGCACCTGCCCAAGGAAACAATCCCAACATGCAGGAGACCCTACTGGTGCAGGATGGCAGGGAGAGGGTCACAAGGATTGGTTAGGCTCCTCTTACAGCGCTGTGGACAGGGAAGACCAGTGAGGTGAGCTTAGCAGCAAAGCAGTATGTTATGTTGCCTCTGCTGTAAAGAAACTGCAATAGAGCTTGTACATTGTATGTGAGAAGATTCTGAAATTATATTTTAAATTGATTCAGAAGAAGAGGAAACTTTGATTCTCTTTCCTCTCCAGCTCTGTTTTTGTTTGAAGAGTCAGACTCTTAACGTATAAATGTTTCATATTTCCGTAGAGCTATAAACGAGCTGTAGAGCTCAACCCAGACCAAGCACAGGCCTGGATGAACATGGGAGGCATTGAGCACATCAAGGTATGACAACTTGGCTTTACATTAAGCTGTCAAGTGCAGACACTACTGTCAAGAGCTTGATGTTTGTAAACAGTGAGTGTCCCTGGCACATTTTATCTAAAACAGAAGGAAAGTCTGTCCATTCCAACTAGAGTTTCCTAGCTTGGGAATATGTATCCTGTAATGTAAATATCATATTTTAAGAGGGTATTCTGCAAGGAATAACCTGCTCATCTCTAAACTTTTCCTGCTTCAATTGTTGACCTACCTTAGAATAATGTAACCAAGTTAAATTTTAAGATTCCTCTCTACCTAAATAATTTAATAAAGATGTCTAACGCAGAATTCTGGCATAAAATTATGGAAATAGACAACCTTCACTGTAGTTGCTTGTCTTTTTAAATCCTTTAGCATATCATTATGATTTGGGTCTTAAGAAGTGACATTGTGTGATATCCTCAAGCTATCCTATCGCTAAGTAATTAACTCTTCTGGTACAATGTAACAGCAAAATGTAAATCTACTTCTTGCCATGTGTGTTTGATCAAATTTAGGCTAATGGTGATTACCTAACAATACCAAGTTTTAGGAACTTTTTCCTTTGTGTTATGGTCTTCACCTTTCCCAAGAAAAGAGCTGTCTATGTCAGGCAATGTGAATGAGATCTGTTACTCGTTTTCTTTGTAGGGGAGCTATGTCACCGCCCGTGGCTATTATGAGAAAGCTTTACAGCTGGTTCCAAACAGCAAGTTGCTGAAGGAGAATCTGGCCAAACTGGATCGCTTGGAGAAACGGTTTCAGGAAGTCCAGGAGAAAGACCAAACATAACATTCAGTTACCAGTGGAAAGAAACACATGCCCCTTGGAAAAGAGTATGGTGGAAGCCTATTGCACAAAGTGATGCTGAAGGAACTCTGATAGGACTCAGAACTACAGAAGGCAAATTTTGAATGCATGCTTATTTTTGACCAAAGTTACAGGAGATACTTGGCTCCTGTTGGACATGCTGGAGAATGAAAGAAAAAATGTCTTTAATCAAAATTTATGTTTAGGCTGGACCCATTTTAATCACACCAGGAGTGTGGGTGGGACATGTACCTTCAGTATCTTGGTTATTGCTGGGGAAACCATGATGAAGACAAAGTACTTATCCATTGCAGCAGGGTTGAAATATCACCTCCTGTTACTCAACACAGGCTCACCTTGTCCACACAAAGTATCACTGATGGGCTTTGTTGCAAGTGCTGCCTGCCAGGTCCTTCTGAGCCAGGAAAGATGGTCATAATGGTCACATAGAAAGGCTTCAAGGGGTTAATGCTGAGGAAGGTGGACACTTTTACAGCTCTAAATGTGACTTGAAAATTATTCTAAAGAAAGGGAAAACGGAATCTGAGTATCACCCTAGAAGGATGATTCTACAAGTAGGACAAATGATCCTTTGAGGGAGAACCTCATCTGAATGTTTTACTCATAAGATAGTTTGTAGTAATTCAGGTTTGTGATGCCAGTATTGTCAAATATCATATGGCTTTACCCATTGCCATCTCTCTCCAGGCCAAATAATTATTACTCTGAAAAAAGTGAAAGCATCCTTAAGCAATGGGAAGCTCTGGGATTACTTGTCCTCCTGTCTGGCCTCCAATAAAAAACCCCAAACAACCTATCTGATCAATATAAGAGGGTAAGGTAAAGCCACAAAGAGATTAGAGAAGTTTTCCTAGCCTGGAAGGGTACGAAAGAGGCTTTTTTATGGATGTGCAGGGACAAGGGCCATTTATCATGGTGATAGCACTGACAAACACTTTGTCAAAGTGTTCTCATCCCCTTATCCAAAAGATACAGGAAATGACCTATAGCTAATCTGTCATAAATCTATATTTTTAATACAAATTCTCTTCAGAATTGGGGCTTTTATTTTTGAGCTTTATTTATTTAACTTATGATAATCAAATAATTAATATATTTTCTCTATTTTGTACAAATTGGGCAGTATCCTTCACAGCTGGCCACATGGCTGGGCGTTGTGACTTGTGTCTGAAGTTAGAAAAATGCAGTACCACTGGGATGTGCTTGGATAACTCCCACTAATGATGATTCAAAAGCACTTCTGCTGTTTCCACTAGGGTTTGTACCAGTTCACAGAGAGCATTATTGGGATTGTGCTTGGTGCCATTGCTTTTGGGTTTGGACATCAGGGTAGGTCATCAGTTTGTTCCTCTTGCAGCAGGCAATTGCCATTGCCATAGAAGCTGAGCTTGATTGTGGCCAGTCCTTGCAGAAGAGCAGGCCAGGGTCTAGCATTATTAGTAAAGAGCAGTTCAGATTAGGTATGCAACGCCTTGGTACACATCTGTCTGGAAAAGCCTGTGTGGCAGTGACCCATGTGGTGCCAGGTTCAGTTGGAGCTGACCGTGACACCTCCTTGAGCGTGATGGGACTGGTAGAGGTGGGAGGGAGAGACCATCTGGAGAGAGAAGATGGTGACATATTTCTGGGATCTCTCCCTTCAAACCAGCTTCCCAAGTGAGTATCTGGGACCAAAATAAGCAAGTCTTTTGTTGGTGAATTTTCCCTTCTCCTCCCCAGCCCAAGAAACCTGCTTTGCTTCCCAGTGCTCAGGGCAGGTTTGAGGTCCTGGTGTATCAGCTATAGACTTTGCCTCATAAAGATATATTAAATAAATATTATATAATGTATGAGCCCCACAGCAGTGTGGCTTTAAATTGTGGCCAATGAAATGTATTTTTTCAACTATAGAAGAATTTGTATTTTTTATAGCAACACTTTATGCTAGGGAAGACTTGGGTTTGTGTTTTTAGCTTTGACTTAAATCTTAGTTTGTCTTTCCTGAGAGACCTGGTAGAAACTATTGTCTCATTCTTGTCCTAGAATCTGACCAAAGCCATCTTGACCTCCTAAAACTGGTGCACGTGTAAAGTAAAAGTATAATATAGATTTGGGTGCCCCCCTCCCAGATCCTGGAGAAGGATTACCATTTTTGCAACACTGTCTTACTTGCAGAATAACATAGAAAGGTGAGACCATTCTGCCAGTGAGGGAGGTGGTTTGGTTGGAAGGCATGGCATATGTTCATCCACTTGCCTGAATTAGGTAGGTAACACATCCAAGGGGTTTAATCTGTGTTGAACCGGATGATGTTTATATGCCAAAAGGCCAACCCTCCACATTTTGGAGCTGGCTATGTGGTAACTGTGGAGAGATGAGGGCTTGGTAATGAACCCAGCTTTCCTGAACCAGCACTTTATGCCCCATCTATGCAGGGTGACAGTCTGCAAACTGGCAGCATGTTTGGAGAACAATTCAGACTACGCTGCCAAAGCAGTTAAACCCCTGTGAAGTTCTGAGCTGACTCCCTGTCTCATGGGTGTCCATGCTGAAATGCTGTGTTTGTTCAGGACATTAATCTTATGAAAGGTTTACTGCAGGTGAAGAAGAAGAAAAATGGAGTATGATATAAAATTATTTACCTCCACCAAAATGGAATGCTATTGTGGAAGATAAATCGAGCAACTTACCTTGTGATAAACTATGTATTATCTTAATTAATCATACGAAATGTCCTCTTCCTCTAGCATTGCACAGCTTCTACAATAATGAGTTATAAATACATTGTTTTCTGCCAACTCCAGTGCTCAGCATGGTTAGCAGAGATTATAAATTAATAAATGACTGGAGCTCTACCTGGTGGGGGGAGAGTTTCCTCTCTGCAAATTACCTTGGCTAAACCTCAGTGCTCACCCAGTGTTAAAGTGGAGAATTAACAGAAAACTGGTTAGACAGGACTCTTGTGTACTCACTGTGCATTTTAATCCTAAATGAAAACATAATAATTGTGTGGCTTTTTTTCTTTCCTCATGAATAATATTTTCAGCTGATAGAATTTGGTTTATTTTATTGCTTATTTAAAGTCCAGCATTCTTTGCTTCCATTCCATTTCCATCCCCTGGAATAAATGATACAGTGGGGGGGGGCATTTTTGCTCTCTCATAGACTCCTTGGACTCAATATTCCTACAGAGGTGCAAGCAACTTGTTTTGGCCAAACAGTAAGTGAATGCAGCAGTGCAAATGGCTTTCCTTCCAGAGATCTTGATGAGCATGGGGAGCTGTGTTCATGCAGGCACATAGGTGGAAGAAGTCTAAGTAAAAAAAACCCAGAATAAAGAGCCTAACTTGCAGGGGAGGCTGGACACATCTAAAACTATCTAAAAACTATGAAAGCTTCTCAACAGTTACAGAAACCAGGCCAAATATAGTGTACAATATTTGGTAAAGGAAGATAATTGTCTTTCTAATGTTAATAATTAGGCTATTTAGAATATAATTGTATGGTCTTTTGCCCCACTTGTCCTTCAGCTCAGTGAAACAAGTTGGTGTATGCTTAAGTCTCCTCAATCTGTATGTGATTAAGTTGACCAAGTGCTCGATTTCTATCTTTCATATATGCAGCTATGCAGAGTCTTTGGAAAATATTAGCCCTTGGAGGCTTCTTTCTCCCAACCTTCAGTCTCTTGCAGCAATTTAAAAATGCACCATTTTGCTTTCATCTACATTGAAACCCAGCAGCAAAATAAAGGAAAAGAAAAAAAAAAAGTGCTTGGCATTCGCTAGTGTTTCAATGTGGCAAAGTTGCTTCAGGTAATCTTGATAACTTTGTGGAAAAGTTCATTGCCATGTTTGTACTGACTTGCTGACATTTTTCTTCTGGAAAATACCCCCAGTGGTATCCTCTGTAAAAGTTATGGCTTCTACAACTGCATTATTGTAGAAATCTCTGCCTGAAGTGGATGTCACGCTGCGTGTTCCTCTCATGTGGGACTTGTTTGCATTGCTTGCTCTTCATATGCTTCTGATTGCTGTGACTAATTTTTTTTTTAAAATTCAGTTCTGCAGATCTTTTTTAAAAAAACCAATGCAACCAACAAGAAGAAAACAGCCCAAGGATTTAGAAATCTTCTAAAAATAAATTCACCCATAGCAGCAGCTGGATGTATGTCAGTGGTACAGAAATTTGCAGAGTCTTTGCTTTTTTCACTGTGGGGTTTATGGCTAGATTTCACATAAAGGAGTTATGCTTGAAGTCTTTGCAAAAGAAAATGTATGTAAATGTCTATTTTATATAAAAAGTAAGAAAATTAAGTGCTCTGTCTGGTTTCATTCTCTTGGCTATGGGGTCAGTCTGTTCTTTAGGACTAACTATAAACAAGTTCTTCTGGAGGTAGAAGTGCCAAAGTTTCTTACTTGACTTACATTTTACTGCCCAAGCAGTGATTGCTCATGTAGGAGCAACTATGCAGCATGTGTATTTGAGTCTGGCTGTATGAAAATACTGGAACAGGCATTTTTTTTGAGCCTGAGCACAAGAAAGGATGATGGCTGATGCTTACATGGTCTTAATGATTGGACATGTTATAGTGATATAAGCTGACATACTGACATCATATCAGGCTTTATACATCAGTTGGGAATATGTCAAACTTCACGTCTACAGAGTACGAAGAGAAAAACAGAACAGAGAGGAAAAAGAAACTCATTTTGTTTTAATTTCCTTCTTCCTGGCAGACATCCCATGCTCCTGCATGCTTCTAGGGCATGGGTTCACTCAGGGGATCATGTTGGTGATAAACACCTCTACTGAAAATGGACCTGAAAGAGAATGGAAAGCCATGAACACAAGCCATAGTGTTTTTTGCCATCTTGGTGTGTGCCAAACCCTCTGTAGCCCATAGGGGAATTACACTCTCACTTTGAAGTCAGCACATACACCCTGAAGTTCTCCTGGATCCCAACAGTGCAAGTAAGCTCTCAGTGGAGCTTACTCCTGCAGTATGTGGATAAAAACTGGCCCTGTAAAAGAGGTGAAATAATTTTCATCCTAATGGCAGCTACTTAAGCCCCATGTATTGCTTCACAGGCAAGCTGCTGGAGGTTTCAGACAGGTCTCTTGGTGTCCTTTAGGAAGGAAGGAGATATCCAAACCCACCTGAGCTGCAGCCTTACAGCTTCACCTGCCAAAACTGATTGGCTCCTCATCTATTAAAGGGGCTCATTAGGTAGCAGGAAAAGGAAGGTTGTTTTTTTGTGTGGAGTGCAGCTTGTGTTGTAGTACTGGGTTCTTTCCCTGGGTCATTGTGGAAGCAGGACTTCTCTTGTGGCTGGTGTGCCTTCTTGCTCCATGTGGTAAGTCTGTGTGTGGGTTGTGGGGCAGGGATATGCCCCAGTGTGGAGGCTACAGTAGCAAGCACTGGTGTTATCTGCTCTTTTAAGGTACCAAACAGGTTAATGTAACCAGTTTTCACAAACCATGCCAGGGCTTTGTGTGCTTGCTGGCCCTTGCTGTAGCTCTGCTGGGTCTGGTAGCCTTTCCTGCCCTCTCCATCTAGGTGCTGCTTACCTCATCCCTCTCCTTGGCTGCTGTGGCAAGTGAGCTATTCCTCATGCAGGTTCCTTGGCTGCAGTGTGGTCCCTTGGATGTGCAAGAAACAGAAATATCTTGCTCCCACTGAGCTTGCTAATTATTGACCCTGGGGCACTCAGTTCAGAAAGGTGTCCAGGAGGCCAGTGAATGGCAGCGTGTTCTCAGATCCTTCTTGCATATTCTCCTGCAGTGGCTGATGTATTTGTACCTCCCTATTTGGCCTGCTCCCATATGCATGAAAAAAATTCTTTCCTAGGGATGCTGGTAGGCAAGAGAGGGAAATCTGCACAGGGCAGGCTGCAAAGGGGGTCAAGCTGGGCAGAAGAATGGTGATGTTCAGAGTCACTTTTCCTGGTAATGCTAAAAAGATCTGCCCAGCTAGGGCAAGAGATGGGACAAACAGCTAATTGCCATCCCTTTCATCCTGCTCCAATATGATGCTGGTCCTTGTGCTGTTGCTAATGTTATTTCTCCACCTAAGGGAATATTGTTTTCTCCATCATTTACCTCTCTGATGAAGTCTATTTATTTTGTACTTCACTGGTAGAGTTGCTGCCATAGCAGCACTCACTACAGTCTCTTCTTGGAAAAGCTAGTTAGCAGCAAGGGCTAGGGAGAGCTTGGTCCAGGTCAGTGGCTTAGAAAATTGTGCCTGATTTTGTGACTGAGCTTTCTGCAGTAGTCAGATGCTCTGAGGCCAGAGAGTGTCCTGGGAATATGATAAAATGCTATTAAAAGGGAGAGAGAGGCTGGGCTGAATGGAACAGCAAGGAGCTCAGTTAGCCCCTCCACATCCAGGAGTGCTGCAGGAGTTGGGCAAAAATCAGATCTGCAGCCTTGTGGGGTGAGTCTCTCTTGTTGCTGCTGAGGTTTTGGGGTGGTTGGCCATGTGGCTGGAGGAGAAAGATGTGGGCTTTTTGGTTCACTGGCCCTTGGATAGGGAGGTGTGAGAGATTGATGGGCCTTCTAATGCCTGTTGATGTGATGGGAAGGTTAAGCAAGTAGCATTGCCCTCAAGCCTCTACAGAGGATATAGGACATAAAGTTAGAGGGCTGGAGGGGTGTTGTTGTGATAGTTGGTAGCATTTTGGATCCAGTCACTTCCTGGTGACTCCAGTGAGTTATTCCAGGCTCTTGTCAGGACAAACGTGGTGCAAGTACCTCCTAAATCATAAGCATTATGTAGCTTATGTTTGTTTGGCTGTGAACTGAACTCATCCCAGTCTTGGCTTGGAAAAGGCAGGGGATCCTTCTGTTGGTATAAGAAACATGTTGGACAGGAGTGATTTCTGGCTGGTATGGACATAAGGCCAACTGAAGGGAGTGGAGAAAGAGCTGCTGTCCTCAGCAAAGGAGCCAGAAGCCTGATGCTACCTCTCTCTCCCACAGCCACCCAACCTGGAGAAACAGATCTCTAGTCTGAGCAGTTTCAGTGGGCTCTTTTTCTTTGTCCCAAGTATTTGAGATTGCTCTTCCTGTGTGATCTGGAGCTGACCCAGGGAAGCATTACACTCCTTCCCCCTCCATGCAGCGTGGGGTCTGGCAGGCCTGTTAGAGTGTGCATCACTCCCTGCTAGGCTAGGATTGTTGGGCTTTTCCCTAGAAAACATATATGAGATTGCCATGAATTTGTCTCAAACTTCACAGTTCAGTGAAGCATCTAAAACTTAATCAGACCCAGCCATCCCTAAGTCTAACTCTCCCAATACTCATTGTCCCTGTTTCTAAGAAAAAGTAGGAGTCAAAAGCTATGTGAGAAAGCTCTGTCTCCTTGTGATGTGTTTCAGATCAAAGCCAGGACTGCCTGCTGGGCCAAATCAGTTCAGAGACAGGATCTTCCATGCTGATGTTCCTTGCTCAGGTTAAGTGCCACACAGGGAACTTAGATATGGGAGTTTTGAAATAATAAACCTTGGATAAAGTCAGGTGGCATGATAATGTGTTGCACTTGTTACTTAAGTTTGTAGGTCCCAGTTGTAATTCATCAAGAATAATTAGGCTACTGGATAAAATCTAAATTTGCTTTTTTTTATGGCTGTGCACACACATCATGAAAATACCTCACAGGAGACCTCAGCTTTGCATACATCAGCTTCTTACCAAGAAATGCAATTTCTGTGTTTTTTCATTTATCTCCACATAATTGCCTTCAGCTTGGAGTTCAGGCTGGAGTCAGGAAAGCTGGAACACCTGGGATTTATCCCATTAATTCCCTACCTGCCAGAAAAGCCTGGGGTGATGCATTTGAGCACTTGGGGTGTTGTCTCACTGCAAAACACTCTTGCTTCTGTCTTACATGTAGGCCTGAAGTGCAGTGCTTGTCCCATTGAGCTAAAGAGCCTGCAGGATGCTCTGCAGCTGTGAATCTTCTGTTGAATCACTGATGGGAGACAGTTGGTGCCTGGAGGGTAGGTCTGTAGTGCAATGTGCTGTTTTCCTCCCAGGGAAGGGGGAGGAGAGGCAGCAAAGAGTCTCTTTTTCAATCTCAAGTCATCGAGCACTGTTCATGCAAGAGTGGAAGCTGGTCTAAATTTTAATGGGCTTTGTCTTTAGAAGATCCTGCCCACCTAAGCAAGCATCCAGAGAAGCATTTCTGAAGCAGAACAACTGCAGTTTCCTGGTAAAAGCAACCCTGGCAACTGTCCTGTTACTCATATCAGTCTCTTTGGTTTCTGTACGTTTAATGCAAGACCAGTTTCACAGGCCGTGCTAAAGACCTCTTAATGGGCAAGCACAGTGATATAAGTGGCTCCTTTGCCAGCCCTTTTATAATCCATTATAATGTAATTGCAGACCAGTCAGCTCCACATCTGTTTCTTGCTCAACTTGAGTGTCATTTTTGAGGACTGATGTTGAATAATGAGAAAGTTGCTATGGTACAAAGAGTTGAATGTGCAAGGTTAACCTTGATAATGAGACACCTCCTTGCTGCTTTGTTCTGTGCAAAACTTGCCAGTGCTTTTACTCTCTGCTGTTATGGTCCCAGTGCTATTCCTGTGTTCCCACTACTGTAGCACTTGCATTGCCAGGCAATCCCAGGTGTCAGACACTGCTGGGAAGCATGGGAGCTTCCCAGTTCCTGGGATTAAAACAGAGTTGTACTATTAGTGGGTCTGTTACTTCCCACTGGAAGTGATTAGAAAATGAGAGGAAGAGTTTCTCTGAGTGGAGAAAAAATAAAATCATGTAAAAAAAATCTCGATTTACTAGAAAGCATTGAAGCAAAGGCTCAGGTTGAACACCCCCATCCCCCAATAGTTTGATTCAAAGTGCTCAGGGCCACAATTCAGGGCTGCCTGAGCTTGCTACCTCCAAAGTCTGCATGGGCGAATTGCATGGTGGTAATGCACAGCAGTTGGACTTTCATGAAGGGGTGCAATCCCATGGAGGTTAGAGAAGAGATTGAGGGCAGCAGTCTAAAAAAATAAACTCTAAAAGCACTAGAAATTGGTGGAATTGAACAGAAATTGGCTTCAAAGCTCATCTGAGTACTGGGGTTTCTTGGATTCTCATGTGAACATTGTATGGAGGAAAAGACTTTTCAATCAATTCCCATTGCTTTTCGGGTTTCTCATGTGCCTTTTAGGATCCCAGATTGCAGGAAACAAGGGCTGGGCTTGATGTCTTAAGGCCCAAACCAGCAGAGGAGCTCAGAGTCCCAAGGTAAAGGATAAACTGTCCTTTTCCCTGTACTAAGCTGGGACCAAAGAAACCTGCTGGCACCTCTCTTGCTGTGCTTCCCAGGTGTGAACAGTGGCTTGATGGATAGCAGATGAAAAAAGAAGACTATTTCTCCATTTAAAAGTAAGTCTGGCTTTTCCAGATGAAGGTCAGGGAGTCCTCTGTGTTGCTGCTAATGTGAATTCAGCCCAGCCAGCCCCAGGTCCCAAGGCAGGGGCATACTGAAGGGTTTTAGAGTCAGTGTCAGGGTTTGCTTTGTGGTGACAGCCCCTTCCTTCTCACCCCACCTGAAAACTCCTGAAGAGCCTGGTAGTGATGGTAGAGGAGTGTCACCTCCAGTGGCTGAACAGGCGGGAGCAAAGCATCCTTGTCCTGCATGTCAGTGTCCAACCTGGAGATAGCATGCTGTCTCCCAGCCAGGGCTGGTTCCTCATGCTAGCATCTTGCTGGGGGCTTTGTCCTAGCCCCTCAAAGTCTCCACAGTAGTTCTGTTTAATTTCCAGCCACTGCATCAACAGCAAGGTATATTATCTTTTAATTTGGGGTGGAAAACCAGAGGTTTAAACAGGTAAGTCCCTCTTCACAAACCATTTTATAATAGCAAGTCTGACCCCTGTGCCCCCTGAAGGAAAAGCAGAAAGCTACTTAAGCTGACCTCTTTGGGGCTGAATGCAACCCTCCCAGCCTGGTAAGGTGTCCCTTGAGCACTGCATACCAGCTCTGCTCTAACAGAAGCCTGTTTGAGTGCTTGTCAGCTCTGAATGGCTGCCATGCTCCTGAAATGGCATGCAGGATTGATTAGGGTTATCTCCTCATCAAATACAGCTCTGAATGCATATGGGAAGAGAGGCACTATATGAAGTGACCCAGTTTTAGTGACTTATCACAAGTGCCTCTTGTAGCTAGGCACAGGTCTAGTAATTGCCCAATGACTGATCTAATTTTTTCTGTACAGGTGATTACAGGGCTAAAAAGTTATTAAAGAGATGGCTTTATTTGTGTCACAGCTATCAAAGTTGAGGTGTTGGTATTAACTAATACCCAACCTATCATGGCTTTGCTAGGGTTCCTTAATGATTAAGCTTTCAAAGGGGGACTGTCTGCAGCTGCAAGGGTGCCTCTTAATCAGGAGCAGTAACTCCAAGGAGCAGAAGCCACATGGCTACAAAATGCATGCATTACCTTTTGGAAAGCAGAGCTGTTGGGATTCATACAGACCGAATGCCCAGAGAAGATGAAGGGAAGGACAAGTGGTGCCTGATTAAAAGTGAACTTTGAGTAGCCATGTCAGCTGTTAGCAGGCTGAATGAATGTGAGCCTACTGTGTCAGTGAGACAACTGAAAGCTTTGGAGTTTTTTCAGTAAGACTTTGGGAAAGAAATTTTGTGCTCTCGTCTGAGGCTTCTCTCAGCTACATGTTAAGCACTTTGTATTTGAAACAACTGCAGTGCCATATAGCCTGTGCTTTGACCTGTAGTGTGTGTACTGCAACACCCTACATAACCCTTTTCTCTCCCTAGTTGCTGTGCCAAGCCCTCTGCCTTCACCATCAGAGTGCAGTTCCCAAGGTGTCCCACTCTTTGGAGAAAGTGGCTGCATTCAGTACCCCTAAAGCTTAGGGAGATAGTTACCCTGACAACAGGTAGCTGTAGTTTGGCTGTAGTAGCCAAACACTGAATTTTCCTCAGGGCAACTACCAAAGTGTTTCCCAGGGCTTGGAAGCCCTGACCACTCTTATCCTGGGCAGCACTCTCAGCAATGTCCGGATGACAGAAGCTGTGTGTTCCCTGCAATGCAAATCCCCAGATACACTTGCTGGGCAGGGTAACACTACAGGGGAAGAAAAAGTCTATTTGTAATACAGATTCTGTCTGAGCCATGCTCACGCAATGGCTGTGGCTGGCTAGAGATCTGTTATACTCTTTATCCTTTGGTCTGGCCATATCAATGTCAGCTCACACAAAGAAGCTTTCAGCTCCTACAGGAGGCAGGGGAATGAAATGGACTGGGTGGGCTGACAATGTGTCAATCACAGGGCACAAAGCTATCACTGCCGTAAGGAAGCATCAGTCCCCACCTAGTGCTGAGCAAATTCACAGCAGTGCTCTGCTATTGGTAAGTCTCTCACCAGATGGTTTATGTCGAGAGGAAAGATGATAAAATTTACCCTGTGGAGCTGGTGACATCTGTTGTTAGCTTCTGGTGCATGCTTACAGGAAAGCAGTCACTGGAGACTCCTAGCCTACGGTGGGACTGATGAAGGCTAAGCTCAATCATGCAAATACATGCCTTTACTATGGCTTGCTTCTAGCTTGTGCTCCTGGAATCTAACAGTCCTGGAGGACAAAATCATCTTGATACACTTCACTGAATTAGATGTAGAATTTCATACTGGATGTGACCATGACTATGTGTCCCTCTATTTGAATGGAAGAAAGCTGATAGTAAGTTTGAGTGCCTTGGAGGAGTGAGGGTTGCTGGATATAACTTTTTGTCATGCATTGTCATGAAGAATATCAAACCTAGATGCTTTTGAGAAGCCTTTTGTGTTTTTTCACTATGAATCTAAAGAGCAAGAGAGCACCTGAATGGAGCAAGGCAGGTGGGACGGAGGGACATGTTCATATTTGTGTTGGTATCTAGTTGTGGTGTGAAGGGTGTCTCAAAAGTATCTTTCAGCTGTACATAATTCTGTGCCCCCTCTACCTTGTCTCCCCCAAATCTGTTTTACTTCTAAGGACCTTGAGCAGCAGACTAAGCCGAGTGCTTAGCCTTGCTTAGCTGGTGCATGTCTAGGTGAGTTTCCAGTGTGTTGGTGTACTCAGCAAGTATCACAACTCAAAGGCTCGCTCTTCCTTAGTTCAAAACTAGCTATATGGTGCAACAAACATACAGATTCCTAGGAACCGTACAGATGAGACAAAGAAATGTGGCCTGTTGTTCCTCTGCAAGGTGCACTTAATACTGCACAGACAGAGGATAGTTATTTCCCGCAAATACTGGCTGTCTCTGCGCTCTTGGTACTAATGGTGATGTGTTAGTAATAATGTTAATCCTTAGTCAAGCAATTCGTCCTCTAGGAGTATTTGGTTGTTCATGTGGTTACTTTGGATGAGATCCCATCTCCTCAATTTCTCTGTGCCACCTCTAAATATTTTATAGGTGGTGAAAGCCATTCAGCTTTCATTGAGTGCAACACGAGACTTTCCCAATGGGATCTAGCTACTGCAAGATTTGCCTGAATAAATGTATGTTCAGCCTACCCTTACCACCAACTCCTTGTCCCGCTCAGGTGAATTCTGTGGGGAAGCCTTCCCATCCCTTCTGCTGGCAGTTGGGCCAGGTCACTTATATTTGCTTCTGAGGGGACCAATGCTGACTGCAGCTTTGAGCCGATCCAGATGACTTCTCTGATGCTGTAGAAATGCCTTTCCTTTCCTTTCTGACTTCCTTAAAATAATAACTACTTTTAGTGTGCCTGGGTCCCTTAAAAATCAAGTTGGTGATTTGGGTTTATTAAAAGTACTGTATAATTCCATCTGTTAAATTGTTTCCTTTCTTGTCTGCCTATTGCAGGCTTTGGCTGTGGGAGTGTCACAATGTTAGTGGAAGAGGGCAAGATTGATACTGCTAATTACCCTGGCCTGTATCCCAGGAACACCAAGTGCCACTGGCTCATTGAGACTCCAGCAGAGTATGTCGTAAAGGTAATAAAAGGAGAAACTGCACTTAAAGAACTGTTCAGGGGAGCAATTCAATAAAATCCTGCCAGAAACATCTGTGGCACGCAAGACAATAAACTGCAAGGTTTCCAGGTCACTGATTCTTTGCAGGGCATATTTTGTCAATTAGACATCACCTCCAAACTCCTGTGTGGAGGGGCTGTAACTGTTTTAAGTGCTTGAAGGCTGTAAGCACCAATCTCATTTCAAGATAGCTTTATCTTGAAGTCCAGCATGGAATTGAAGGTAAAGGGAAGGTAAAGAACATGCTTCAAACAATATAGTCAGGCTTTTTCTCAAGGCAGTGTCAAACCCCCTAAGCTATTTCATATCCCCGTATGAGTAAGTCTGCTTCTCATTGTGCCTGGGCTGTCTTATAATAGTTCCCCCTTGGAGTACCAGCATCTCTCTATTTTTATTGCCTGTTGCTGCTTTTTTGCAGGAAGCATCCCACCAAGCTCATCCCAGCCCATGATGAGTCACATTGCCATTTGCATTGTTCATCTCTCCTCCCCAGCTGCCTTGGCTAAGAGGTGGAAAAACAGTGTTAAACCTAGGGATGCTTGAGGGTATGCAGACCTGTCACTTGGCTTGCCACTGCTCTGTTCTCTGTGTGAGAACTTGCAATCTCAATTAAAAACAAAACAAACATGAGAAAACACCAATTTTCCATGCTGAATCAGGCCTAGGCTCTGCATCTATTAAATGAGAGAGCAAGAGCAATTTTGTTCTCCAGGTCACTAAAGACAACAAATGTTCAAAGTAAGGCAGAGTGAAAGAGCTGTTCTTTTTAAGTGTCTAATTCCACTAAAATGGATATGAACTCTTTATAAATTGAACTAATTCTGTTAGAAATCCATTAATGAAAAACTGCTAACCTGAGGCATCACTTTCCCACACTTTCAAAAGGAAATACGTATTTTTAAATTCCTCTCTTTAAAGCTGCTTCAGTTTTATCAATATAAAAATCTTTAACTGTAGTGAAATTAATGTTCTAACTCTCATTTTTTTAAAATATCATATCATAACATGAATATCCAGCTGTTCCTCCTGCTTGGACCAAATGAAAGCATTTTGTAACATCCCAGCTTTTTAAAAAAAAAAAACAACCAGCTTCGAGACAGCACACTCTGAGATATGTTCTTAAGGAGTAAAGCAATCTGGTGCTCAGAAGTAAAGATACTTAAATTAAATTCTGGCTACCTCCTTACAGGCTTGTGTGCAAACCAAGAGACTGTGGGGAGTGATGAGGGGCTGATGCTTTTTTCTTTACACCAAATATTCTGGGTAAGAGGCCTGAACTGTTCTGGTTTTGCCATTGGCAAGTGATCTTTGGCAAACTGCTGCTATTTTTTCCCCATCCATTTTGTGGTGGTAATTTAGTTGCATGTGTTTACCAAATGCTGAATAATTAAGACTGCAGTGTCCTTGAAAAGAAATCTGGTTTCCATTGGAAAGGAGTGTTTGAGTGGGGGGAATAGAAGGCTGACAAATTTGGATCTAGACTATTTCAGGGGAGAGCTTTCAGCAATCCCAGAGCATTTCACTCAATGCTTTCCAGCACAGCTTTTGTGATCGGAAATTCAGATTCTTACAGGAAAGCTCCTCTGGAATAAAGAGCAAGCTTCCTATCCAGCTGCAATTATAGGGTTTCCAGATGCTATGCAAACTGAGTGCTCTCAACAGAAAGAGAAGTCTAACAGCTGTTCTCTAGATCCTCAACCTGTATGTAGACCATCCAAGAGATAATTTACTTAACACTCCTCAGCAGTGGAAAATACAACTCTCAGGTGTGGTGAGTTTTGTGCAATGAAGGGTATTCACATGATCTGTTGAAGATTACTTGTAATTCCACTATGAGAAAATTTGAATTGCTTTTGTGTACCTGTAGCATAACTGCCAGAGATTAAATCTAGCTGCTGTTGCTTACTGATGTCACTGATTATCATTGCTTTGCAGGAGCCTCTTCTGCAAATGTTCTTGTTTTAATCAGAAATTCACCAACACTCTTGGGTTTTGCCTTTTTTTGAGAAACCCAGCTAAAGCCACATATGCTTACAGGATGACAATTCTCATCTTAGAAATACAGCTTCTTGTTCATTTCCACAACTAATCTCTGTGGATTCCCAACTCTCAAACCAGTGCTGAGTCCAGGGGATACAATTTTGGAAATGATAGGGAGAAGAGCACCAGAGGGTTCAGAACTCATCTCATTTTTGTTCATTCAAGTTAGTAGAGAGATGATTACTGTGTCTAAGAATGTATCATCTGCAGCTATTCTTAGACACCTGAGCTTATTTTTTAGGTTAATTCTGCTGCATTCTGTCAAGGTAACTTTAAAAAAGAATAGCTACTTGTGGCAAAGTTCCATTCCCTGAATAAGGGAGGTTAATCAAGGTTTGGGGTTCTTCCTCACCTGAGACAAGAAGCCTCGTTAATTCTACCAGTCTGATATTCCCCTTGAAAATGTATTATAGAGGAGATTCTTGATCCTAGAGGCTGTTACTGCTTTCTGCTTTTATGAGCATGTGCCAGCTGCTGCTTGAGGGGATGAGTAACATTTACTTTCAAGAGTGGGGACTTTTTTCGGAGACAAGCCAGAGCTACTGATCCAAGTTGGAGCTAACTCTTATGTCCTCTCTTGCAGAGGAGGCAGGAAGAGAAGATTTGGGATTAACTACTGCACTGATGTTACCTCTGAAGGCTGTCCCCTTAGGTAGAGAGATTAAATTCTGCTCAGTTGATCAGGTCTGAGGAGCTTTCTTCTAACATATAAGAGGATTATGCAGTGAGGCAGATGCTTTCTGACCTCAGGTTCCTTTTTGTGCACTTTTTGCATGGATGAAAAGTGATAGGCAACTGTTCTATCTCTCATTCTCCATATGTGTGGTACATTGTCTTCATTCTGGTTATATGGACTTCCTACTAGGAGTGGGGACAAAAGTTAGAGGATGGGAGAAACCTGCTTTCAGTGCCAGAGCCTCACTTGCTCTCTGAAGTGCTCCACCTCCTTAGGATTTGAGCACAGATGTTTTTGTTTTTCCTTACCCCACCGCTTCCAGACACAGCAGGCAAATTTGTTCTCTCTTGCATCTTTGGCCCTGTAATAACCACTATGTGAGGTTACCTAGGAAAACAACAAACTTGCCTGTGAAAGTATGACTAGTTTTCTGCCTCTTTTGCAGATACTTGTAGCCTTCCCTCAGTTACTCCCCAGTGGTTCTTCGAGCCTGTTAGTAGGAATGAGGAGATCTGTCCTCACTGTTGACTATCATATGCTGCCCTGAGGCTCCTTGGAGACGAACAGTGGGGTGGAGCTGTCACCAGCCCTAAGTGGCTGCTGACAGCCACCCACCACATGCAGCTGTGAGTGTGACCAGCAGGTCCCCTGGCCACCTCTGCTCCTCTCTCCACGCTGTGCACTCCCCCTCCTCCTCCAGGCTGGGGCACAGACAGCTGAATAGCTATAAATTACATTCACATCTTCATGTATTCTACAAATCCTTCCTTCCACTCCTGCTCCACGATCACTGATTTTAGAGACAGCAACAGTTTGGTATTGCTTGTAGAAGATCTATTAAAGTTAATTGGACTATCTGCCATCAGAGCTGAAGCAAGGCCAGAACTGATGCAACGCATTCGTCATGATGTGAAGTTCTTGCTCAGCTGTCCTGGGAATAAGTGACTAATTAAAGAAGAGCTGGAAGGGATGTATGACTGCTGAATAATGAAGCTGTATGGCTGACTGTAAGTAGCTCCAATATGTTTGCTTGCATTATATGGATACAATAAACCCTCGCACTGGACTGTGACAGTAGGAGACCATGACAGAGCCATGCAAGAGACAACAGAAGAGGTAAAACCCAAGCAATACTATTAAATGTTGACTTTGGTGTATTTCCCTTTACAATATTTCTAAAGCAGATTGATATGCACAGGTAAAACAGTGTTGTCAGCAATGACCAATATGCAGGATAGGTTGAGGAATGAGAAAGGAAATCCTGTAACTGGTCTCATTCAGCTAACTTTAAGTTTATAGAAGTATGTTTTATATCTGTTTCTTATTACTAGCAGTAAAATGTCCTAAAATCTAACAGAGATGACTGAATGCCTTCAGCCTCTTACTCTCTTGGTACTGAGCAATATATCTGTCTATAAAAAGCTTGCTGACTCTTTCTTACTAATGGGGAGAAGGAAGAAATACATGTGGAAAAGAAGCATGGGTGACTCACAATAGACTTCTGCAAAACTTTAGTGCCTTGTGTTTGCACAATAAAGCAGTCAGCCTTCACTCTAAGCTCAGGAGGTCTCCATAATCTGTAGCTGCAATCTTCTCAACTGCAAAATGGGTAAGGGGGGGATTTGTCTTTACAATCCTTGCACCTTGATTGTTTCTTTTCATGAATTATTTTGAGCTTGGTCATTGCTTGTGGTATTTTTGCCTTCTTACAAATATGCCTTCAGGATGCACTTAGAGAAGGAACAACCCTGACCCCTCTACCCTAGTCAAAAGTGAGAGAGCTGAAAGCCATTGCACAGCATCCCCACTTTGGCGTGCTGAGCTATGACTCTGACATTGCCCCAGTGCAGCTACACGTCCTTCTGGAATACAATGCTGCTGTATGAGATGTCATCATCCTCTTCCCTCTGCACTACATCTGGGTGGGCCATCAGCAAAGAAGGTGGCTCTTCTAATTTTGATTGTTTACCTATTATGAGCAGAACTTACATTTCCATCTTGTGTATTATTCTTCTACCCAGACCTAACCTCGAATTTATTTCCTAAGTTGATGGGAGCCAAGCTAGGTGATTGTAGCACACACAAGTGCCTGTACTTGAGAATGGAATCTCTGAGAGAAATTACTACTTCTGGCTCTCACATTGAATGTAATCTTTGGACAAATACTTTTTCTCAGTAAAAAACAACTGCTTATGATAATGCTTAGCAAGCCCTGTGCTTTGATGGGCAGAATAGTTGAAGACAATGTTGGAAACTGAACTTGTGTGTGTGTATATATCTAGATATAGTGAGCACCACACCCAGAAATCTGCAGGATAGTTTTCTCCATGGAAAGTGCTAGAGAAAGAGTAACATCTACTAATGAATAAGAACTGATCACCTGGAACTGGTGGATATCTTAAACAGGCAGAGGGCCCCTGTTCTTAAACTGAGGGCTCTCTCATGCAGAGAAAAGAGAGCAGCAAACCAGTTTGAGGTGTTCCATGTGAACCCAGCACTGTCATACTACTTCCCTGTACTAGCTCTTTCTCCTCTTCTTTCCCAGAAGTTTTTTTCCTGATGAGGTTCTTCAGGTCAAGGTGAAATTGGCTTCACAGTTTCATTGGCAAATGGTAAAATCCAGTTCAGTTTGTTTAATCTGATGGGATTTAAGAGATTTCAAAGAGCCGACAGATAGCTTCAAGTCTCTTTTCCATATTAAATAAACTAATTTGTCATTCTAAAGGATTTATTTCACTTTGGCTTAAAGTAGTTGCACTGGGAAACTGCTGATGCAAAACTTTTGTCATCCAGAGCTTTATCCCTCCTCCTTCCCTGCCTGTGCACATGTACAGCCAAGAATGTCATTTTCCATTTAGTGAATAGCTGTGATTGTCCCACAGCATTTCTTGAGAAAGAGGAAAGAGCTAATCCTGAACAGAGTTTTCATGTTTCTGCCCATCCTGTATCTTATTCTGTTGCTGCCAGCAGAAAATGAAGCACTTCTGCTAACAGGAATAAATTTAATTTTATTTTTCTCTGTATCCTGAATAAAGTGTACTACAGTTATGAGCAGGAAATTAAAGTATATATTAAAGAAAAGAGCACATTTTGGATAATGCTCCACTCTCAGGTCAGATAGCATTTGGGCTCTGCTAGGTTGTTCTGCAGCTGCTGGTCTTTCTCCCTTGTGGTGTCATTCATAGTTCCACGCTGACCTAACAGAAATGCTAGTGCAGGTGCTGACTAAGGGAGTACTTTCTTCTAAACTAAGCCCAGTTAACAAAACCAGTCATCACTTGTATGGTAGCCAGACCATCCCCACAGATAAGCTGGGAGCTGGCTGGAGATCTTCCACACTGTTGGATCTCAAACAACTGGCTGCTGACCACTGGCTCTCTGAAGGCTGTAGTGCCTTTCAAGGATTTACTGTGGGTCAGGAAGTTTATGCAGGGAATTGCTCAGCTATGTATCTGTAAATCTTTCCCAGAGGTGGAGGCTCTAGCATTATAGAGAGCTTTTACATATGGCTTCATACAAAAGGTTGAAAGCCCTAAGGGCTTTTTGAGCCAGATCCTGACCATTACCTCCTTTATCTGACCTTCATATGATTGCCTTCCCATTGCGGGAAGTGCTTGGCCATGCTGACTGTTGCTGAGTTCTGTATTTAACTGTCTCTAGGCACACTGTGCCTCTTCTCAGATGCTGAACAGAGAGTGCTGCAGGGAAGTGGCAGTGCGCTGTAAACCTCAGCAGAGAAGCAGCCAGCAAAGCTATCCACAAAGCCAACAGGAGAGGTATGTGTGTACACAGGGTGACTGCAGAACTGTGTGCAGTTGTCACGTGCCAGAGGTTGCAGCCCATGGATTGCAGATGGTGCAGCTGGTTCACTTTAGAAGCAGCTCTTGGTAGAGCCTGGTAACAAGTTTGAGTCTCCTAACATCATGGTGGAAATGCACATAGCTCTCTGGAATTTGTCCTGGGAGGAGTGTGTACACGCAGGGAGAGGGTAGAGAGGATGGTGAGCAGAGACAAAGGAAGAAAGACTGTTGTAGCTAGAAGCATTGGGCTTGCAAGGAGGGGTCAGAGATCTGTTAACACTGATGCTGCAGGTTTCCTGTGCACTTGGATATGTTGCTTAATCTGCTTTATCTCATCCTTACCATACTTGAAATAAGGTATTTTTTTTGTGGGCAGGGGTTTGTTGTTGGGTTTTTGTTTGGTTTGAGGGGGTTTTTTTGTTGTTGTTTTTGTTTGTCTCTTGGGGGTTTTTCTTGTCTTCCATGTTTTGGACTGAGTTTCTCAGGCAGGGACAATTACTCAATCTCATATACATGAGGATTTAGAATATCCAGAGCTGTGGTCTTGGGTGAGGCACTCTGTCAGCCTGCTGCTGCTTTTGAAGCACAGCAAACAGCCCTGTCCTACTGATGTGCCTCCTCCTGCCCATTAAAGCGTTTCAATAGTTCTCCACATCCAATACTGTGACAGTGTTGGAGGAAGACTAAAGAAAAGGCTGAAGTACCCGTAATTACTGGGTGACACTAACTCTGGCAACAAACTGGAGAGTGCTGTTGCTCACAGGTTTTAAAAGCAATCTGTTAAGGAGCAGATTTTGGTTTTGCTTGCAGACTTGTGCTGTAGCCAAAGTGTTGGCATGCAGTGTGTGCTTTCCTCCTCTTCCCGTTGCCATCCTTGCTGGTGCTCCAAGACATCATACCAGTGAGATAAAAATAGGACCCCTGAAGTGATAAGCAACAGGACGTGGGGATGCTTTCTCTCCTTGGAAAGTGCAGCACAGCCAGTGACTGGGAGCATCATTAGCACAGCAGCTCCAGGGCTGGTTAGCAGGAGCTGGAAACACAGGCAAGGCTCTTGCCAGCACTGGAGCAGGCTTGTCTCAGCTGAGCTGTTCATCACTGGGTGAGCTCAAAATCATGGCAAGCATGTGGTGCTGTAATGGCCTGAATTGGGGTGTCACCCTGAGTACAAACCTGATTTTTAACATGAACCTAGAGAAAAGCCTTATAGCTCAGCCTGCTGGGCTTTACCTCCCCTCCAGACTGCTGCACCCATGCTACGCTGCTGTTCCCTGCTGTGTCCTGCTACAAGCACAGGGATTGTGTCCTCCAGCACTGCCCTTGCCTTGCCCTTGTGAAAAGCTCTATGACTAACTCACCTTTTTTCAGAGTAGATTGGTGGAAAAGGTCTGGGATATTTTTAAGGCCAGCCCTCCTGGAGGAAGGATACCCTCCCCACAAGTCAGTTTGGCTGAGCTCTCTTCCACTGTGGGTTACGCTTCCCTGTGTCTGCCCTCTGACAAGGGCTCCTGTGCAGTGCTCTTCACACCACAGCACCTTCCTCCAGAGGCAAACATTCCTCACCTCCCTTCTGAATTTGAAGGGTTTCTACCCAGTGGAAGGCTTAGCTCTCCCTCCTCTCTGCTTTCAGCATCCCATGCAGGTATGCAGAGAGCTGGCATGGTGTTAGCATCTGATGTGAGCAGAAAGCTCATAAATATTGGGGTGGGAGGAAGCACACACAGAATTTAAGCTGTTCTGCAGAGGGTATGACTTAAAAAATTGCTACCTTTGGAGGTAAACAACCCTATTATGCTTGATACTAAAGGGACATACAGTTCTCATTAGTGATCCTATTTTTCTCTCCTCCTGCTCTGTTATAACCACTCAGATGCTTCCAAGTACTTCCCTGTTGATTTGGTCTCTTATTTAACAAGCGCTGAATCTGACTGCACTGTGTGTGTATGCATTTACAGGCTAAGCCTGCTCTCCTCTTATGTTTCTGGAGAACCAGAGAGTACATAAACAAAAGCATAATATTTCATAACTCTTGTCAAGGTCAAATAAAAAAATATGTATTTCTTTCTCAGTGGTATCTGAGGTTGGAAGGCTTGTTAGTCAGGTATTTAACCAACTTGGTATCTTTGTTATCTGTTCTCCAAGCACTGATTCAAAACACAGCTCAGAGCAAATTTGCAAGCAGGTCTGCTTTCCCCAAGGCCTGACAGCTCACTCCTTTATGCTGCCTAGTTTGCATCTTCTGCCTGTCTCTGACGCGGAGGTGACAGGACTGCCTTGTGACCCTGTGCACTTGGAGAACTTCTGCAGGCTTGTACCAGCCTGCATGTTGGATCCTAAGAAATGATGCAGCTGATAGGAATGAGTTTTAAATGACATATAAATATTTATTTTTAAATCTGCCCTATGTAGGGTTAAGCTTTTTATGAGATCCATTCGTTTTGGCCAAGTAGATGTGTGCCTTTCCAGTGGCTGCAGTAGGCTTGCTCTTGCCAGTGATACCAGGGTATTAAAACTTCCAGCAAGTCCTTTAAAATAAATAGGCAAAAAAAAAAATCCCCCCCAAACCCAACTGAATATTGGAAAACCATTTCCCACTAACTTTATTGACCTTCTAGACTATCTTCAATCACTGGCAGAACTGGCAGGTTTTATAGAAAGCTCTGTCTTTTTTTAATGCTTTTATCACTGAAGTGCACATTTATCCACAGAACGTGCATCAGAATTGGAGTTAGAAGAGCCCTGGGGGTTTATCTCTGCTTCTTCCTCGTCAGGATACGTGGGAAGCACAGAGTGCTCTTGGATACTCTGACTGTCTCTGAAAGGCATGGCAAAAGATTACAGTAAAGCATCTGTCAATAACATAATCACTGAACTGCCAAGAGGAGTTTCTTGGGATTTATGAAGAGAGCCAGAGAGGAAGAGAAGTGCTAGATTGCAGCAAACAAGCCAGCAGAGAACACTGAGCCCTAGAAATGTCTCACTTTCACTTGGGCCAATTTCAGAAAGGGTTTCCAGCCCAGTTGCATGGCTCCAATGTGTGACATTCTGAAGCTAAACTTCAGAGCCCAGGCTGTAAACTTGGCTCAAAACCTTAATCCCTCTGTCAATGTGTTACATTGGCCTAGGAGGAGAACAGCCCTCTCAGTATACTGGGAAATGGTAAAAGAGGCTATTTAGAAACTAACCTGTAGTATTTGGGCAAAATCTTACGGACGTGTGTGACTTGTGACCTATTTTGGCAGCTGCTTCTTTGAAATTGACTCTTGTTCTTCCATATCCTCTGAGACAGTGTGAGATACAGTGATGGTACAGAACATTTGCCTCTTGGACATGGAATGAATGACACTGAAGCACTAGTGTCTGGGAAACAGGTGTGACTCCTTATACCAGAAAAATGTATTACCTTCTATGCAGAATGCTGTGGTCTTCTTCACCTTGACCCTGCTGAGGAGAAATCTAATCACTGAGGCATTAGTTAAGATGAAAAGAATCCACAGAATTAATAGAAAGCTAAATTAAAATGAAGGTAAGAGCTTTAATATTTGCTGGAAAGTTTAAGTTTCTAGAAGCCTGTATGTCTGCATGTGTACAGCACACTGTGCAGTGAGGTGAAATCTAGTTGGAAGTGCAGTGTGGCAGGGAGCAGGAATACATCAAGGTAACTCTGTTTCAAAATGTATGGAGGAAATGCTTTTAGTTTCCTGTTTTAAAGGCTTTGTACACAGAGTAGAGGAAAAGGAGGATGGGGAAAAAGCTGAAGAGGGCTGTAGCTTCTGTATCTGCTAAAATGACAAGACAAATACCAACTACCAAATACCAAGATGTGTAGTATATAAACATTTTTATATATGATGAACTCGAGAAAATCAATTTCTGCTTTCACCGTATTGAAGTTTTGGGACAGAAAGGAGAACACCTGTGCTTTTATGTACACAAGTGATGGTCTTTAATTTAACTACTATCACTGAAATATTGTAAGGTCACTGGAGCACATTTGTAGCTATGAAAAATACAAATCAAGGTGTCAATGTCTGAAGGGGTGAAGAATAAATCATGCTTTACTCTATAAACCTGATAAACCATATTTTTTTATTACTGTGTGTGGATTTGATTTACTTCTTCCCCCTTCTGCACATGGTCTTTCTGAAAAGGATTTAGAAGTACAGAGGAGCATGACAGCATGCAAAGGTCAGTCTGGCTTCCTACAAGGAGAAAATAAACAGTTTGAACAGGCTGGAAAAGATAATGTAGTAGTGCAGTGGCTTTATAAACAGCTATGAACAGCACAGAAGGGTGACTAAGGAATGCTTAGTCACTAATTATTGCAAGGCAGGGAGACAGAACATCAGAGGGAAGTATTAGACAGCAACTTGAAAGCAGAAGGAATTTGTTGGAAGTTGTTGGACCAGAATGTATATGGGAAGGGGGAAAGTAATAGGAAAGGAGTGGGAGAAAACTCATGAAGGCTAGATCTTGCAGAGGTTTTATTGGGTGTGCTGAAGGATCTCTGACCTGTGAAGATGTTCCTTTTCCCAACAGCCCCTTCCAGCTAGCTCTCCAATGTGTTGTTTTTCTTCTCTTCCCTCATGTCCCTTTATTCTGCCTCTGTACAGATTTAATTTATTGTGATTGAGGATGTTATAAACCAGTCACACAGAAGCATTTCTCCTAGGTAGATATCCACACTGATATCCTGGTAGACAAAATGTAGTGGAAGAATCCACTATCAGCCTTTGGGAGTCCTGTGGATGAATTCCAGTTTGTGTGTGTTCTCTATTTTCAAAATTTAATGATGCTTCTGGAGAAAGGTTTTGGATAATAGCTGTTCTGTGTGGACCTCCATCATCTTGCATCACAGCAGTGGTGATGACTAATGCTCTAGAGAAGAGGAGCTATTTAGCTTCTTTCTGGGTATAGATGAGTGTTATGTGCATAATCACCATAGCTCTCATATAAAGGAAATAAGCTCTTTTTTTCCCTGACACTGGAACAAGAAAATAGTTTTGTTATCAAATGCAGTAGTAATGCTTCCAGACAAAGACCTTTAGGGTAATGGAGCATGCTAGAAATGTTTTTTTTTCATTAAGAAAAAAAAACAAAACAAGGACAGGAGAGGAGAAAAGTAGAGGATGTGCAAAGGAGCTCTTAGCTTCACAGCTATCTTCCTCCAATAATGTATTTATAAAAGTACAAAAAAAAACTACCAAATGCATGTCTCCTACAGCTGAGAATAACAGTTTAACTATCATAACTATTTATATGCAGGACAGAGGAAAATACTATCAGAAATGGGGCCATCAGTCAAACTTTCCCTGAATAGGAGTCTAATAGATAGCTCCCTGGAGCATCCTCCAGCACACAGACTCACTGCTATGTAATAGCATTTGTTATGGCTGGCAGTTTTTCAAGGTTGGGTATATTAAACTAGATGCCTATGTCTATTTATATGCTAGCATATTGAAACAGCCTGTTTTCTGGGAGGTTGGGTTTTTTTCTCTCCTTATCTAGAGCTAGTGAGCAATAGTGGGTGCCAGTTTCAAATCAAATTAGTTTTACTGATGAAGCTAAAACTTTGACTTGGACTTTAAAGTCAGCACAAACTAGAACCTTAAGATGATGGTATGACAGGCAAGAAAGAGGCTGGAAAATTCATAGGGCCAGAAAGCAACCCCTCAAAAATTTAGCATGCTTAACAACTGAAAGTACCTATCATTGGAGATGGAGTAATGGCAAAAATTCCTTGTCCAATCCTATTTTCAATGTTAGTTTAAGAATGAACCGTTAAGTAGTCTAGCAATTTTTCAGGGCAGAGAAAGCAAACAAAATGCTAGTCTTGTAGGCAGATGTGGGGCAGCTGATACTGTGCAATGAACTGAACCAGTCCTTGCTGGCCAGCACTGGGTTGTACCAGTGTCTTCTTTCTAGCAAACAGCAGACAAATATAATACCCTTGGGCAAAACTCTCCTCATGAAGCATGTTGGGGGCCTGAATGTGGTGTAACTGAGGGGTTAACAATGGCAATGTTAAATCATGTCACTAAAAAATTCTTGGCACTTTAATCTGTTTCCTTTTCTTCCTCCCTTATCATGCTTAGTTAGGGTAAGAGATAATTTTCCATTCACGTGGCAATAGCATAGACTTCTAAAGTGTTTGAAAGCTGAACTTCAGAAGTAGTGAATAACGTGACCGAAATAGATTTGGACCTGTATCCCATCTTTGACACTTTTTTTTCCTTTTCTCTTTTTAATGAGCGTTACAATCCCTTTTTCCCATGGCTCACATTTTGATAGCTATCCCTAGGAAATAAAAGCCAATTGTAAAATACACCAGCATTGTGACTTTGTTCTTTGCTTTGTCTGCAGCTGCTGCTGGAGAATTGTAGCCCATTGAAATCCATTATTCGGCTTAAGTTCCTGCACTTCTTGACTGAAAGAAATCTTTCTAATTGTCATGCCAGCTGATGGTGTGTGAAGGATTTGGACTAACCAAAGAGTTAACAGGTGAGAGAGAGCTAACCTGAATGCTGGGGTGAGAGAAACAGAGGAGCTCAACTGAGTTTCTTTTGCAGACAGACAAGGGAGTTTTACATGTCACAATTCCATGCTTTAGGAGGAATTTCTGATACTTGGAGCTACTTCAGCTAGCTCAGTATCTCTCCTCCTAGAAACACTTTTGCAATCAAACATATTAGGTGCAAGGTCCTAATCACGGTGTGACTGTGCCTCTGAACAAAGTGAGTCTGAGGCACTCATACAGAGCACGAGAACAATTTGACCACTGCACTAGGCTTCATGTGTTCAGCCTGGGTAGGGAGTATTAGTGCATAGGCCACCAGAGGTGTACATTTTGAAGGACTTCAGAGAAATCTTGGCATTCACTAATATCTTTGAGTATCAAATAGCTTGGATTAAAATGTCTGTCCCTGGTAATAAGTATAGGGGCTGTGTCTCAAACTACTTGGCAATAACTACAATTGCAGCGTTTTTTAATTCTCCTCGCCAGCAAACGTATTTGGCCAGAAAAATCTTTTAGCACGTTCTCCAACAGCAGCTTCCTTACCCTGCATTTCAAAATGGAAGAATTTGTGAGACAGAAAGGTTTCAAAATCCTTCTTGAAGAGCCATACCAGCAGCCCATACAAAGTGAGCTGAAAGGCAGCAGCCAATGTAAGTAAGTCTCTGGGTTTTCCCTGTCTATACATCAGAGCAATCCTGTTGTTAAAATAGTATTGAAGGTTACAGGCAAAGACATTCACAATGTTTATTTGGTGAATGTGCTTCCCCTAAAGCTACTGTCTGAGATCAGTTCAAGACATTCTTCTGTGCTCTGACGTATCCAAAACTGCAGCAAGTTAATTCAGTGCTCACCTCAGGCACTGCACACTAGGTGCTGGTCCTTGTATCTCTGCCATTTGTGCTGTCACCAAGCCAACTACAGAAACGTGCCTGAGGAATGACTGCTTATTTAAGCTAGGTTTGGTTTGCTTGCTTTTGTTTAAAATAGATGCTTATTGGCATTAACTATTGGTCTCAGCATGTAACTGACCTCTGATTAATTCATAACCACTGTTCCGGGAAGCTGATGCTATAAACAGGAAGCAGAAAACCTAACAGTTTCATCCATCTGTGCTAACTTTTGCCTGAGAGCTTTTCTGCTCTTGAGAGGGTTGTGCCTTTCCCCAGGACATGCAGAAGGGATAGAGGGAGCCTATTATAGAAAGGTTATTTCCCATGTCATGACCCAGAGGGCCACTGAAAGAGGGGAAATAGAGAATGTGTTGTACCTCAGCCCTTAAAATTCTCAGCAGGTTTCTCCAAACCAGCTCTGCCAATGACTTATTTCCATGAAACCTTTTCCTCCCCTAGATTCATCCTCTGTGTTACCTGTTTCTGAGGAAAGTAAATACTCCTCACTTGTACTTGTTTCTTTCCTTTCTCATGCTAACACCTCTTGCTATGAGTGAAAGCTGGTGGTGGTAGTATGCAGATTATTTATGCACTGGTTAATTTGCTGTTACTGGTGAAAGTTGGGAAGACTTTAGCAAATTGATTTTGGAAAAATGAAGGCTTACTGTAGTGGGAATACTTCTTAATTGTAATTTTGACTCAAAAAAAAAAAAGGATAAGGATATGCTTCTTAGCTGCAGAGTGTGAATTCCTTAAATATTTCTGAAGAGCTGCTTACCCAGGATGTGTTGCCAGCCTTTACACAACTGGGATATCAAGATTTATCAAGATTTCAGTGGTTCCTCAACTGGTATTAGTTGAGGTCTTTAATTTTTGGTATAACATGTATGGACAACTTCTGCTCTTTTCAAGGGAAAATTAGAGCAAAGCATCCCCAGCTCTCTCAAATACAGACACTTCAATCCCACCAGCAGGCTATTTCATCAAACTAGTTATACAGCCCAGATTCTGTAGCTTCAATATAAGCTCTGTGTTGGGGTTTGTTTTCTGAGAAGGTGACAAACTGGCTTGCTTCCAGACTCCCTGTCTTAATTTTAAAGCAGGAAACCTTTGGAGGTGCAAGTCAAAGTTCTCTGTCAGCTCAGCACAAAAAAACAGTGATACCTCAACTGGGATTCCAAAAAGTGTCCCTGTAATGCAAGGTTGTAAGTCTTGAAGCATGAGCATTGCTTGGCAGCAAATATTACAAATGAACTTTGGTCTCTTCCTATTGTCTGAACTAAAGGGTATTTTAGACTGAAAAATATATTTGTTTTCCTTCTTCCTTGGCCAGTGCTCAGACAGAACAGTTCTGGGGAGAAAATACTTTCTGCCAGACGTGAAGGATGCTTGTGAAATCTGTGCACATGAACTATGGCTTTGGTGAGTTTCCTTTCAGAAATGACCTGGTGGCTCCTGGAGCTGTAGAAACCATTGAGACAGGTAGTGTTTGGAGCCTCCTCATGTCCAGCTGTGCTGGGGTTAATGATTGCAGTACCACTCTGACATGGGGCACACAGTGGTTAAGTATGTGTGTGGGGAGGTGGGTGGGAGGGTATTTGTGTATCTTACACAGTGAGAGATTCTAGGAGTGAAATGAACAGTGAACTTTTGGGGAGGCTTGCTTCCTACTAGCTGGTTAAAATACAGCATGAGTGTTAGGGATGCTTCTGCTGTTGTCAGTGGGCTTTGAATCAGGCTCCTCCAAGCAGACTTGCCTGTGACTTTAAGGTATAAGTATAGGCTAGACATGATCTAGAAAACAGCAAAGATCACTTATCCTACCTGTCTTCAGAACCTGTCATAGCTGTGCTATGACTGTTAAAGTCAATAAGCCAAAAATAAGCATGCACATCCCAAGGGACCTGTTTGGTTTGCACAGCAAACCAGAGAGACTGGTATGCACAGCATTAATATGATATGCATCTCTGTGCTGGTAGCAAAGTAATGTCTGAGATAACAGGGGTTGAAATTTAAGGAAAAAGCTTTTACATTGCCTGTACCATTTATCTAAGCCACAGAATATTCTAGAGCCATATTTTGCTGCAGTTTATTGTATAAAACCTGAATTCTAAAGTGCAAAGCTTGGAAAGAGCTGAGAGAAGTTACTTCTTCCAGTTTATGTGCAAATTGGGGAAGAGCTTGGAGGAAGGAAAGGGGAAGAACTGAAGACAAATGTTAAGCAGTGGGGAAGCACAATCTAAATAGAGCACAAGAACAGAGCTTGTGAATAAGGAGGCTCTACAAGTGTATGGATATTTCTGTGTCCTGTTAATATTATCCACAAACAAAATGCCACAGACGTTCCAAGAACTGCCTAATTATGGGCACTGATGATGGGAGGCTTCTGCACTCAAGGATTAAGGTCCTGGGGCAAACTGGCTGGAGGAAAGTGTTTTCTCT
This sequence comes from Bucco capensis, assembly GCA_013396975.1. Taxonomy (NCBI): domain Eukaryota; kingdom Metazoa; phylum Chordata; class Aves; order Piciformes; family Bucconidae; genus Bucco; species Bucco capensis. The sequence continues at coordinate 851,490 of VWZO01017218.1, forward strand.
CAAGCCCCTGGATCTGTGCCTCTTTGGAAACTTCCTCTCTCATCTCCTCAGAAACAGCCTTCAGAAGATGTTCAGTTTGACTGTGCTGTGGCCTCAGACAGAGGTATTAGGAAAAAAGCCAGCTCTGCCTCATTAAAACAGTGCTTTCAGGCATCCAGAGAGTACAGCCAGGGAACATATACATTATTAAAGCTCTGTCTCATCTGTTTTGCAGTCTCGTTATGGGATATTTGGGGGGAGGGGGAAATGAAGTAGTGAATTAAAAGGCAAGAAAAGCAATAGGCTGACAGAAGTAAGAGCAGGGAAGCTCTACCTGGTGTCAAGGGGAATTTACTTTACAGCACAGACAGTTCTGCAGCAACAACTTGCTTACCAGGCAGTGAGGAGGAAGCAAACACTGCTGCAAGATGCTTCCTCACAGGATGGGGATAGACAGGAGCTGGCACTAAGTACAGGTTACTCTGATGTGAAAGAGCACCTATGACCTAACAAGGGCAGTTATAGCTCAGATTGGCTGCAGGGCCAGGAAAGACTCCCCCTGCTCCCCTAAATGTTGCCTGCAGTATGTGAAACATTTTCCAGATAGGAGCCAGGTTGCCTCTTCTGTCAGAAAGCTGATATTTCAGGCAAGGCAAAGCCAAAGTGGAGACTAAGCAAAGGGGAATGAACTTGAGGAAGATCACTCTCATGGTGTCTCAATGCCCGGGGCCTCTGGCCCATGTCACCCCTCTGCTTGGCAGTGTGGTCAGATAGCTCCTGGTGACAGTGTCTCCTTGGGACAGCTTGGTAGCTGAGGAGGAGAAATTCTCCCTTCATCTTCAAATTGAAAGGATCTGTACCACCCCTTCGTTCAAAATAGCAACTGAACCCCTGTCAGGAGATGTGGGATACATCTGCCTGAATTCAGCTGGTGCAGATCTTGTCTGTGTCCCAACTGAGTGGCCCCGGATTAGAATGGTTTTGCCACTGCTGACAGGTGATAACTGCTTGCTTTTTCCTTCTCACTTCCTCTTTTCCTTCTTTTAGGGACACTCTGGATGGCCACTGGTCTGTGTGACTGATGGGCATTAGAAGCTGGTATTGGAATCTGAGGCTGTGATTAGTGCCATGCAGAGTCACTAACAGTTGATACCAGGTTTTCTGCCTCCAGACACTAGATTTCACCAGCCACAAACCAAAATGGCTGATTAACTTGAACAGGTGCTTTTCAGTTTTTTGTGTATGTTTCCTCAATGTAAAGATTGTGATGTGTGTTTGTGATTCAGGTCACCTTCCTGCATACCCTTCCTCTTTGGAAATTCCAACTTGGGCACTCAGTTTCAGAAATCCTCTTTTTGCTGCAGCAAAGCTTGTGGGGCTGTAGGCCTGATATAAATTCAGTTCCTGAAAGGTGCCTAGGAAATGCTATCCTAGGATGCATGTTTAGTGTCAAGTCCTTTACACAGCTGGTACTCATATGTCAAAATAAAACTGGTACCCCCTGTTCATCTCAGATAACCTGATTTAGCAAGAGAAGTAGCTGCTGCTGCAGCAGGAATAGCCAAGATGGACTGCTGCAGCAGCACTGTTACTAAAGTGATCTGCAATTTGGTGTGATGGCTCATCCCTTGTAAATATATCTTCAGGTTTCAGAGATATTTATCTATGCCAGCCTCTTAGCCTTGCCTTTCATATCAGAAAGGCTATGTTGACATGATTCCATTTGCCAGAAGCTTGCTTTATTGTCTGAAAGGGAAGGGTTTAAATATACTTTTTTGGGGGGAAGGAAAGATGGTGTCTGACTTATCTAAAGCTTCCTATGAGCTGGTAGCTAAAAACTAAACTTGGAAGAGAAGTGTGTTTGTGAAGAAGGGTTTTAATGCTCAGCCCTATCAGCATATGTCAGTGAATTACAAGCTAGGAAAGCTCTGCCTCCATTCATCTCCTCTGTTTTCAGCATGGTTGTGCAATACATACTCCCCTGTCCTTTAAACAGATGATAGCAGGCTGTTTTCCTTCTCTGTGCTGCATATAGCAATCCACTTCAACCTGGAAATACAAACGCAGGATGTTTGTGATGAGACAACCTCATGGCTGTTGCCTAGCTAAGTGAACCTGCTAACTAAAATGGCTGAAGAACTACAGCCTACCCTTATACCTGTATGACCTGGTGTAATATTTAATCTATCTAAAGTTTCACACGTGATCTTTTGACTTACCAAATACTAGTCTCTCTGTTGCTTATAAGAAACCCTTCTCTCTCCTATCCCCATCCCATGCTGATTTTGGACAGAAACCCTCATATTTTAGCACAATTCAGAAAACATAAGACAATCTTCACAAAAATAATAGTTTCCCTGAACTAGCAGAGCTGTAAATTACAGTATTTTGTCAGGCTGCTGTTGCTGATTACTGACTTGTCGTGTAATAACTAACTTTAAAAAAACTACTCTGCGATCATGACAGCAAATATGTTGTGGGTTTTGGCTCAAAGATGTGATTTCCTCAATGTGTCTTCAGCTGTGCAAATAGAGAGCTTAGGGTTTGTAATTTAGTGCTGTATCACAGACCAGGGAGGCTTCCTATTGTGAAAATGGGGGAGGCATTTGGTGAATAACACACTCACCATAACCTTCAGAGGTGTGAGGGTAGGATGGCTCACCATGCCTGCTCTTGGTGGCAGGTAGCTATGGAGAAAAATCTGTTCCCAGGTCTAGTCCATGCCTTTGCAGACTGGCAGAGCTGCAGGATGAAACCAGGCTCTGGGACATGAAACTCCTGGCCTGCTATATGAGGGGTTTTTTACGTTAAATTTCACTAAGATTTTCACTAAGAATGTTAGGAAAGCTTTTAGTAAATCTGAAAAGAAGCAATTGATACTCAACTGATAATTTTTTTTCTTTACTGACCTAGAAATGGGCAGCCAGGTACTGAGAGGAGTAACTACTGACTAGGTAAGGAAAGTGTCAGCATATAAAGTAATTTGGACTTCCACTGGAGAGCTAGAGTTGAAATTAACATGTAGAGGCTGTCTGCTGTTCATATTGTCCCTCAAGATCTGCTTCATGTTCTCCTTTTGGACCATCTGACAGATGCAGAGACATTTGGTAAGAGGAGAGGCCCAGTCCAGAGGTGAGTGGCAGCACTTTGTACAGAGGAGCTTTCCCTCTCCACATTTTTACAAGCATATCTGACTCTTATATTATAAATGTACCCCTTGGGGGAAAGGGAGCAGCAGAACTGAGAATTATTTGTGCCTTTTGAGGTCAGAAGCACTCAGATATTGAAGAAGGAGGCACAGATGTTGGGGGAAGTAGAATTGCATAATTAGAGTGTGACAAGTAATTCCTCAAAGCAAGGACCCTAATGAGTTCTCTTCTCTAGTTCTAGACTTGTTTGAAGAAAAAGCAGATCATAAATTAATCTACACAGCATTGCTTTTTGGGGAATAGCTCTGCTCTCCAGGATGGCAGCTTTACTGCACTGCAAAACTTATTCCTGACTCATCCCTTCAAAAATACCTCGTGCACAAATCTCACAGCACTGATGTTTTTTTCTGCTTAAAGAGGGCACAATAAGTGTATGCTGCACCAGTTGTAACTCTTCTGTACCCTGTAACTACCTGAAAAGAGGTTGTGGCAAGGTGGGTGTCAACCTCTTCTCCCAGGTAACAAGTGATAGGACAAGAGGAAATGGCCTCAGGTTGCACCAGCAGAGGTTTGGGTTGGATATTAGGAAAAATTCATTCACCAAAGGGTTGTCAAGCACTGGAATATGCTGCTCAGGGAAGTGATGGAGTCACCATGCCTGGAGGTATTTAAAAGGCATGTAGCCATGGTGCTTAGTGATATGGTTTAGTGGTGGACTTGGCAGTGCTAGATGAATGGTTGGACTCAATGATCTCAAAGGTCTTTTCCAACCAAAGATATTCTGTTTGTCTATTTGGCCATATTGTCATGCAAGAATTCAGAATCAGAAAGAAGTTCTCCTGACCACCAACTCCTTCAGACTACCTTGGCTTTCTCATTCCTGTGGGCTCAGGAGTTTGTGTACTTAAGTCTGGAAGGAGAGGGATGGCTCCTGCCTGACACTAGCTGGATACAGTTGAATGCTGTGTTTGAGTTTTTTATGGCACAAGAAATGGGGTAATGAAATGCCAAATAGGTTTTTTCATTTCAATTTCTTGAGTAGCTGAAGGAGCACAGCACCTCCTGATGCTTCTAGAAATGTCCTTCCATTAGCAGTTACTGCAAGAAGCTGATTGTCCTTTCAGAGAGGCTTGTTCTACATAATTGCAAGGGAGATGTTATCCTAGATCACTGTTCTCACTGTGGATTTTTTTTTTCTCTTTGCTTAAAAGTAGTTTAGCAAGAAACCAGATACTGCTGATTGTGCAAGCCAGTATTATTTTTTCATTTAAAATTTTAGCAAGTACTGGTTTAAGATGAGTGGTGAGATGTTTTGTTTGGGATTTGTTTGGTTTGGTTGGTTGGTTTTTTTAGCAAAAAGTACAAACAGAAAAATGTTGTGGTTACTCTTTTCTCAGAATAACTCATGCTTAATGTTGGGGCTCAGATTTCCTCCTTTTAATGCTCTAAGTAGCCTGTTATGTTTGTATGTGGACCAAAAGTCCTCCAACATTAATCTGTAATATTTGACATAACTAAAACTTGTTAACTAAAAAGCAGATCACTATATCCTTCAAGTAAAATAGCCTGAATTGGCTGGAAGCTGTGTTTTAGCATCTGCATTTCCTAGCAAAAGCCAGCTCATTGTGTGCTTGTTTTCTTTGGTTACAGAATGAATGCATCCACACACAAATAAGGATCATTTGCTATTTTTCTTATCAAGACACACACAGGATTTTATCTATACTTGCTGTATTCTCTACCCTCCCTTCATTTAGTGGCTCTGTTTAGATCATTATTTCTTTTCTGATTAAAGTGCATGAGTGCAAGCTGAAAGTTTAACACAAGAGAGCCAAAGCTTTTTGATTGCTTTTAGCTCAATGCTGGATGTGACACATCTCTCTAGATGCAGCTGCCTTGTGAGAGAAACTCTGGGAGAGAAATTATGCACTTTTTATTTATGCTTTTTCTCTGGCAAAATTACTCTGTGAATTTTTATCACCTAATGGTTTCTCTGACACCTTTTAAAACTGTTTAGGTCTTCACCAAGAGACTATTTCATATGAGATTTGGGCCAGTAAAGCATTTCTGTGATCTGGGAAGTGCTATCCTTCCTTTGCAGAGCAATCCATTTTGAAATTAGCTGGGCCTGCCTGCTCAAGAACTCACAGTTGCTTGGCTGCTATTCCTGAATGGACCTATTAAATGCCATATTTCTGTTAAAAAAGCAGCAAAAATATATTACTGACTAGCAGATCCTGAAATTGATGCGTATCATGAGTAGCATAAATAGTTTCAGTGTGTGATTTTTGAGAGAATAGTGGTCTCTGACTGATTAAATACTAACTTCTATCCAGTTATTGAAAAAGGTGATTATTGAAGGTGGAACTCATGTGGGGCTTCAGCAGAGCTGGCAGGAATTTGCTTCTCTTCTGTTCAAAATGCCCTTTAAAACTGACAGCACTTAGTGATAGGGTTGTTAATTGACTTATCCTGTACTAATTTATGTCTAGCCTTGTCATCCTTCTCCCATGTGGTTCTAAAGCTCTCAGTCTCTTCTCTCCCTTGTCTAAGGCATCCAGTAGAAATGCTATCACTGTATATCACCCTCACTGATGTACAAGGGAGGTCTGCTCTGTGGAAGTTTAGATGGGACTTTCCTGCTCCCTCTGTCTGGCAAGGTGGAGTTCTGCTAGATTTAAGCACTTTGAGTTTCTTTCTGGGAACCAGCATGTTGTGGGTAGGTGTCTGCTCTCTATGGCAGATTGTAATGGCATGCTCCTGGCAAGTGATGTGCTGCTTTCCACCGTTTGCAGATAAAAGTTTCCAGCATGAACTCTATATTTAACTTGCATTTGTGTATGAGAGGTAGTTCTTTGAGGGGGACAAGAGACTTGGGACACTGCAAGGTATGGTGAATAATCCCAAAGAAGAGGAACAAGGAGTGTGTGCTGTAGGCAGAGAATGGGAACTCATATGCATAGGCATGCTCTCTAAAATCATAACAACCTCCACATTTAGACTTGTAAGCAAAGCAGGTTCCAGAAGAGGAGTTGTATTTGTGAGAGAGAGCTCTTTAGCCCTAGCAATAGATTGGAGAATAGAACTAGATCCTGAAAAGTTGCAGTTGCTGTTCAGTGAAGACAATCAATTATAGGTGTCCCAGGGTCCCTAGCCACTGCTATTTCCTGTCTTCTTGCCCAGACTATGGAGAGGAATCCTGGTTAATGGCAACAGCAGACCATGCTCAATCTGGGATTTGGATCTTTATAATACAGAACTACCCTAAATGTTAATATCAGTGCTTGGTCCCAATCCTTATGGAGAGCTATATTTCTACTGTTCTGTGTCTCAGGAACACATTTCCCATGGTACAAGAAGATAGCACAGACACTGCTTGCTGAGGAACTGGAAGCACATAGGAAACTGCTGCCAAGGTCTTTCCTTTGTTGTTGCTCTACTGTTGGCATCGTGTGAGCCAGAAAATGAGCTTATGCTGCAGTGAGTGCAGCACTGCTTGGGATATCTGCTAATGAAACCAATTGGGAGGGAGCTGCTCTCACTTTCTCATCAGGAAATGAAAACTCTTCAATGGGAACAATTTGAATTGAATTATTTAGTAATCATCCCTCTCCTCTCCCAGCAGTTTCTCAGAAAATACAGTTCCTGAGAAAAGCCAGAGGAGCACCTTACTCAACCACTCTCTTGTCTAGCTCAGATGGAATTCAGTACATTTTTTCCACCAAAGTAAAAGCACAAAATTTAGCAAAAGCATGTGCTGTAGCCTACTCCTCCCTTGTTGCTGCCTGGGAGATGTGCTCAGAAGCAACCTGGCTGGAAATACCAGCATTGTCCAGTACCAGTTGGGAGTCGGGAGGCTGCTGGGGGTTTTGTTCAGCTATTGGAGCCTTTCAGAGTGGTGATGCAAAAGAAAGGATGCACCCACCTGGCTTGCAAAAGGCAAAGCAGAACTAACTTTTAAAAAAATGCAAGAGGTATTTCAAATATTTCTCAGAATAGAAAACCATGATTTAGTTGCTTGAGGGTTTTTCTTGTCTGCCTCTGTTTTTTATTAAGCTCATTTTTCTTTGTTCCTGGACTGTGACAGCTAATACAGTCTTCCTGGGAGAGAGAAGATGAGTGTATGTGTGCACATGGCAAGGAGCTGGGGAATAGTTGTTGGACCAGCTTGTTGTGTGAAGGATGCTGTGCAGTTTGGATTCAACATGGACCACCCTTGTCCTGTGGTTCCCACACAAGGCTGAGGGTCCAAGCAGGTCCCCATACCATTTCTTTCTTTCCTTAGCTCTTCCATCCTGCTTGAACAAAGGCAAGTAAGCTGCAAGTTTCCTTAAAGCTGGGCTTTCATTTCCCAGAATTACAAGCAATAATGAGAGACTCCTTATGGATGGATATCACATTGCTAAAATGCATGGCAGGCTGCACATCACAGTGTGCCTCTACCTGTGGAGTAAGAGGGAAACGCTGCCAATTCTTGCTACCATCTACCTGCTCTTGCTGCTCTGTTTCCAGCTGATGAAATCTGCTCCTTGCTTTTAGGTGCTGCTGGATGTTGAGAGAATCTGCCAGGCACAGAAAGGAAAATGTGTCTTTATGGTTGGTGGTATGGTGTGCTGTAAGCTTAAGCATCTGCTTTCCCTCTTTAAAAAGCTTCAATCCCAAGGAGTGCCAGGTGACAACATGCTTGTCATTCCAATAGTGTGGAGACTGGCTGGGTGTGGGTAGTCACAGATGCTCAGTGCATTGGGTCACAGTCTTAATTTTGAAGATGCCTGCTCTTAAGTGTACACTTAAATAAGAAATGCTCGAGCTCAGGCCACTAATGTCTATCTTCAATCTACCTGTAGATATTTCCTCACTCTCTTCCTCTGCTGCCACCACGTGGATATGTCTCTATTCATTTGAGGTTTGTATTAATCTTAGAGAAGAATGTGCTTCATTCTTGATTGTACCACAGTTTTTAACTGTACACAACATGCATCTTCATTTGCTGTCAAATTCAGCTGGGAGGAATTTGACATAATAAAATAACAAAACAAGGAGAGAGAATCTCCATCATGTTTTTCTTGCCCATTTTTCTATTGAAAGATTTCCAAAGGGTGTACATTTTTCACACTCTGCAAAAGGTTATGTAGAGTAACTATGTGTGCAGAGCAAGTTACAAATATCAGACAGAAGTTTCACAGACATCTCAGTCAAAAGCCAGGCTCAAGCCTGAGCAAAATTGTTCCAAAGGGCTGTTTATGAGGCAATTATATGCAGAAGACTCTGTGTCACCAAGGGCTGATTGACTGGCTTTTATGTGCTGTACTTTCAGGTCTGAAAATTGCACTTGGGACTCAACACCATTTATGCACTCCTGGAAATACTATTTTGAGAGCAGAACTCTATTAAAACTGCCAACATGGAACTCTGGAGAAGAAGAGAGACTAATGAACCTGTCTGGTGCAGCTCATACAGCTTAATGACAGAACAGTATTGCTGCAGCAGCGTAACCTGGATCCTGTTCACCTTTACTCAAGCCAGAGTGAATAACCATATTTTAAACTGGACACAGGCGAGGATATCTCATTTTATTTTCCTGTATTTCTCCATCAATAACCTTCAACATTAAATTCAACATTTATAATTTGCTGCTATATAAAAAAGCAGTATAGAAATGCAACTCTGTTTAGAATTAGTAGCCATTATGCTACTAATTCTAGTAGGGCAGGTCCTGCAACCTTAGCTTTTATGAGGTTAACTTGTTTCAACATTGAACATGAGCAAAACACTGAGCAAGTCCTTACTTAATGACTGGGTATCAGAAGCGAAAAGAAGAGTACTCTTTCCTGCTGCAGCAAAATGGTGAAAGCAATAGGTAGGTTGGGTTGGGGGCTGATCTTCCCTCCTGTCCACTTTCAGTCCAGGATGCAGTCTAGGTGTAATTGCTGGAAGTAAACACCTGTGAGTGCATTCTCCTCACTTTGTACCAGAGAACATCCTCATGAACGCCTGGAGTGGTCTCATTTGATCACTTTACAGGCTTGCTAGGGGAAAAAAGTTGAAACGAGACACAGATTTCAATGCATCATATGCAGTTCTAGGTGTAGGGAAAGCAGTGCTGAGTCCAGCTGTCAGGACACATCACAGCTGGACTCACTCCTTGGTGTTAGTCACATAGCAGGATGTTCAGTGTGGTTACAGTATCTAAAAGAATAACTCTATCTCATGCAATTTTATCCATTGCAATAGCTCTGACAGAACAAGTTTGGCTGTGAACTCCTGGTGCCAATACGAGGGAGAATTGCTACTCAGCCTCGGCGAAGCAGGAACGGCTCTCAATTTTCTCTCTCTTTCCTCCCTCTACTGGCCTACAGAGGAAAATCATAAAGCGTTCAGTCTTCAGAGACATCCTAATCTAGAATTCAGCAAAACTTCCAGCTCTGACTCATCTTGAAAGTAATACGGTGAGAAAAAATAGGTGCATCAAAGGACCTACCCGAGATTTCCTTGCTGCTCTGAAGCTAACCTTGGTTTCAGCCCTGGGATACCATCTATCACAGGAATGATCTAAAAAAGCCAATGGTGAGCTTGATGCATCTGACTGCCTGGGGCTAGGCTGACCATTATCATCCTAGAACTGCAGAATTGCTAAGGTGTAAAGGCACCTCTGGAGGTCTCCAGTTCCAACCCCTTCTGAGAGCAGGGTCACCTTGAACAGATTACCAAGGGCTGTATCCAGTCACGTTCTGAGTATCACCAAAGATGAGGCCTCCACAGCTGCTCTGGGCAACCTGTTTCAGTGTCAGACCACTCTTACAGTAAAAAAAGCTTTTTCTTATGCTTAGTTGGAACTTCCTTTATTTCAGTTTGTGCCCATTGCTTCTCATCCTTCCAGTGGACACCACTGAGAAGTGCCTGGCTCTGTCTCCTTTATTCTCTCCTATCAGGTATTTAAACACATGGATAAGATCCTACTGAGTCTTCTCTTTCCAGCTTGTACTGGTGCATGAGATTGTTCCTCCTCGGGTGCAGGACTTTGTTGAACTTCACTGGGTTCCTATCACACCATTTCTCCAGCCTCTTGAGGTGCCTCTGGATGGCAACATGATCCTTTGGCGTATCAAACACTCCTCTCAATTTTGGATCTTCCAAAGGTGCACTCTGCCTCCTTGTCCAGGTCATTAATGAAGATATTAGGAAGTATTGGTCCCACTATCAACCCCTGGGGTCTGCTGCTAGGGTCTGGCCTCTGGCTGGAGGGGGAAAAGAAAACCCACATCTTTAGAAGCTGTGTGTTGGACCATGTGGTGCATAGATCAAGGATGAGAAAATGGGTTTGCTGTTGGTTTCCTTATGTGCAATGAGGTACATTTATGGAGCTGTGACACAGCCCCATTGCCTCCCATTTAAGAGGAGAATTTGGCTAAAGCATAAAGCTTCTGACTCAGCTAGTGTGGGGGATCCTGATGAACTCTTTCACTAGCTGTTTTCCTCATATCTTGAGATCTCAATATGTAACACATTGATAACATTGCTTGGAAACACACCACAGCCTTTACATGATGTGTTCAGCTCTGCAATGTCTGTCACAGCTGTTCCCTTGACAAAAATATTTTTTGGAAGGGACTAGAAGAGTCACTGTTCATGGGAATACAATCTGCATCATTCTGTTCCTTCTAGAATCTTTTGAGGATGCTAACAGGAAACCTGGCAACTCTCCAGTACTGGTGTTTAATGCTTTTACACTCCAGAGTTTTAAACTTTACCTTTTATGTAGCCTACTGGTTTATATCTTCTGAAAAGCAAACTGAGTATAAAATGAGATAATATAGCAACAAACACTTTTTTAAGTCTGCTCCTGCTGAAAGAGCCTGACCAGCTGCATTAAGAGAAATATGACCCTCTTAAAGCTGCTCAACCCCCAACAGCAGAAAGCTATATTCTGTTCTGCCTTAGACAATTTAGTAGCAGCCATTTCAAAAGCAGCCTTCAGCATCTTAAAACAAAATATGCTTTTGACAAGGCTGCTAAAAGAAAAAGACCCTCATAAAAATCATGAGTAATAAAAGGTATTGTCTTAAAACAGCTGGTGAAATAATGGGAGGTATACTGGACTAAAGTTAAATTTTGCCATCTTTTTGATTACTGGAACCTCAGTGCACAGGTTTTTCTCTGTCTCTCCTGGTCTTTATGGGAGTTATTTAGAACAGATCTGCTTTAGATTTAGTACATTCTTTAGACCAACAGTGAGAAAAGTCATCTTTAACCACCTCTTTCACCCTCAGGAGAGATCTTTGTTTTCTTCCCAGCTTCTTCCAACTTTTTCATCTGTGTCAGACTAGATGTTTCACAGCTTTTCTTCTGAGAGACTTAGTAGAAGTCTCTCTCTCTCCTCACTCCTGTGTCTTGGAGTAAGATGTATTTCTTTTAAGACTTCTTGAAATCCTCCATATGTCAGATTCACCCTACTATCAAAAACAGTTTTGAAGAAGTAACCTACAATACCTTTGTCAATGTTTTATATGGCTACTTTGATACAGCACTTAGGACTTTCTACCTCTCCATCTCCCAAACTGCAGTTTCCCCAGGATGATAGCCATGCCTCCACAGATCACAGAGAACTCCATATACTGAGGAGGAATAACTCATCCAGCCTACACCTTTGTTTAGGATTGCTACAATTTTCACCATCACAATTCTTGTTGGTCTGAGGGTTTGGTTTTTTTAATTTCTGCAGAGGTTTGTGGGGATCACCTTGCCAAAATAAGTATCTCAGTTGGGATCTGAAATTGAGTGAAGTGGGGCCAGTAGGATATTTACTCAAAGGAATATATTGTAGATAGTTGTAAGCAGTGGTAACCTATTTGTTGGCTATTTTGTCTTAGATAAGTATGCAACACAACACCAATGCAGAGGCTCCTCAAATATTGGTGTTCTGCAGTGCCTGTTTATGGCTTCAAAAAGTTCAATCCTTTGGAAGCATCCATAGAAAAAGGAATATAAAGGATGTTGTGATGCAGTGCTGTCCGTTAGATGACATGTGATGAAAAACCCTTAAGTGCTATCTAGAGCTTTCAGGTTAGCTTCTCTCCAAATAGATCATCCATCAGATGATGAGCTCAGAAGTTATGAGTCCAAATTAAATGTTGGACAAGTAAGCTCTGGAGGACTAAACAAAAGCCATGACCATTTCTTACCCATAGAAGAGATTTTGAAATGCATATTACAGGGCTGATGTGTTTCCATTACACTTGCTTCCCGAGAGATCCAAGAGTGTAACTAACTACACTGAAAAAGCAGATTTGGCATTTTGTTTGGAATATCCAGGTGCTGACTTTTCTGGAAAGCATGGTGGAAACCTCCCTGTTATGCATTCATTCTGGAAAACATCACATCCAAGTGTTGCAGGCATGGGAAATACCCTCCCACCTATGGGATTTAGAAAGCTGTGCCAACCAACTCGGCAATAACCACTGCCTTCTCCCCTTTTTCTTTCTGGAGGTACAACTCTGAGTCCAGCAGACATGCTGTTTGGCATGAGTGATTTGTACTTCTTCAGGGTAAAGATAAGCATGAATCACCCCACCTTTGTAACCTTTTTTTTTTCCCAGATAAGTGATTCTCTGTGACAGATTCATGCTTTCAGTCACTGTGAAAATGTCATCAGTGAACAACCATCCATAAACTCACTTGATGGTTCCTTTGGACTTAGATGCACTCAGACAGTCTCTTTTCTTAAAAAGACAGAGTAGTTCTGCTTTCTTTAAAAGAAAAACCCACAAATTTCCTTCCTAAACCTTCTGTGAATACAAGGAAATCACATCCTGAAGGCTGCTGTATTCATTTCTGTGAGAGCTGCAGTTACCTCCTGGAACGTAACACATCCACTGCTAACACATCCAAGCAGTAAGAAATATTGTGGGTTGTAAAATACTTCTGCATCCTAGATTTTGAAGTGCTGTTAAATTGCTTTACAGCATGGGCTTTGACTTCATTATTGGTAGCAAAGCGTCAGATGAGGTGTTCAGGCATTTTCTTTGAAGACTTGTTTACAATTTCTTTTTTTTTAAATCCTAATGGAACCATAATTCTGAGACATGCAAGTAAGAGGCCTGCCCAAGTAGTGGCAGCTTAGTCTTCCACCTTGTCATTTAGCTCAGTAGCTCAGCGAAGACAATTTAGACAGAGCTGCTGCTGCTGCTGCTATGGTCCGAGACCTGACCAGCCCAACTTGCCATTGTGCCTTCATATGTGAAACAGTAATTCTGTCTCTCTTCAAATTTAGTTGTGCCATCCAGAGACAAAGTGGTGAGAGCCTTCCTTCTGCCTGTCATTTTTCAAGGCCTTAGTTTGGTTTTGGTTTCTTGGAAAAGAGCATTTGCCTTTCCAGCAATATCAGGCTTGTAATACATTTTCTTCAGCAGTGACACGTTTAACCTTTCTCAGAACTATTGCTATTATTAATATACAGTGCTTCTCAAATATACAGTAAAAATCACCCTATAAAACATGATTTATTAACCATATGTGGAGGCCCAGTGTTTTACAATACTATTTTACTCTCTAGTTATCCAGAACTCTAAGAAGACTCTGGCTCAGCCAGCTGGGGCCTCTCATACTGCTCCTGGTTTGAATGGATGACAGGGATTTTCTTAAGACTGGCTGCTCTCAGGGTAAGTCTCAGGGATCCCCATATCCCCACAGTATTCTTGTGGCAATACCCCCCACTCATACTAAGGCACTGTACTATCTATGGACACTTTTGAGTTTCTTCTCCTCCCTCACCCAAATGGGAGAAATCAGAGTTCCAAAAGGAGCTCTCAGGTTTTACAAGCTGTCAGGCTGGCCTGGTGGTGGGTAAGGTGCTTAGGTGGAAAGTCAGCATTAAATCTTTCCTCACCTTTAAAGCAATTCATCTCTTCATTGGCTCAAGGTGCAGACAGCTTTATGCCTAGCCAGGAAAAAGAACTGGGGATATCAAGTATCTGTACTTTTATATGCTATCAGCCAGGTCCCCTAATTTATTGCATTGAATTGCTGAGGTAGGAAAAGAACAGGATTTACCTGTGTACATATTAAGAATGTTTCTTCTGCTAACTATTTCAGACCTCGGAAGATCTGGATTTCTTCCCCATCTCTCTTTCCCCATCCTTTGTCTGGAATCTTCCGAATTTCTCTTTGCATTGGCTGTGTTGGCTAGACTCTCTCTTTCACCTTTTATTACAACAGTGCTGTTTTCCCTCAACTGCTGGTTATTTAACTTCCCTTAAGGAGGTGAGGGAATGTGAGGGTGCTTGATACCCTAACACAGGTAGGAATCACTCTGCTACAGCTCACCCTTCCCTGGGCTTCAACAGTAGACACAAACACACCTGCATGCACCTCCTCCAGAAGGCATGTGGAGCACAGTGGGCATGCACATGGCTCCAGGCTGACTTATCTGTGGCCTGTATTTTGATTTGCTTCTTTCTTATGTGGTTTGTCTTCATGTCACGTATTGCTGTGAGAGGTGTTGGACTCAGGACCTTTTGTAGAAGACATCTTCTGGGAGAGCATGTGGCTCTACAGTGTCACCACAGAGCATGAGGTGACAGAGCATGGCAGGCTCAGGATTGCTCCTTCCTTCCACAGCAAATTCCTCTTCTGTTCAGCAGTATATGTATGCATTTGCCTCTCCTTCTCTTGCTTTGTTCCCCCATAGGTCAGATGTCCTCTGCTTCTTCCTGACACCCACTATATTTTGCTGTGCTCCAGGTGAGCCATATCACTTTGAGAATGAAGGGGCAATAGAGTGGGGTAGGTGTAAGTGTGATTTGAGTACCATTAAGGTATTGCTGTACAACAGTGATTTGCATGGTACTGGACACTAACTGGGTACAGAGCTGCTGTTAGCACTGCAGGAGCACCTGGGGATGGGCTTATCCTGTTGGGTGTGAATGTAGACATAGGATGCTTGAAACATAAAGCTGAGCTCCAGAAGTGTTTGGGATCCCTGTGCAGATACAACAGTCATGGACTAAATTGCAGATGGTTACAACATGCCTTGTCCAGCATCTCAGAAGAGCTGAATGTGTGTGTACTTCTCTGTTTAAGACCAGGATTAATATGGTGCAGACTCTAATTTGGATTCCAGGAATGAAGTTCAAGAATCTATGCTTGCACAGCCAGAAGGACTATTTGAGGCTAAAGTGAAATTGATTCTGATTTAAAAGGGCTGTAAAGCAAGATAAGAGTAAATATGGAGAAAAATAATCTAAAATTGATTAGAAAGGAGTCATTAGCCAGCAGACAGTAAAACACTGAGAACAGGCTATTGAATAACCATGAAAAGAAAATGAGAATGCTCTGGTGTATACGATTCAGAACATTGCACTCCTGCAATGGTATTTTTTGCTTTGGACAACCTGCCACTGTTTTGTAGTTTAAGATTAGAAACTGCTGTGAAAGACTAGAGATGTGCCCTAAAACTTGGAAAAAACTCTAGATGAGGACCAGTAACTATCAGAGGGATTTGTACTAACGTTCACCCTAAAAACACAGCTGGGAGTGGAGTGCAAACAGGACTTGTGTGTCAAATTACATCACAGATACCAAACTGAAGGAAAAAAGGTGGATTTCATACTTGATGGTGGCATGAAAAAGGAAAATATGGCTGTAAACGTGCAATATCTGGAAAGTAACTGTTGCAGTGGGATTAATTACATAGGTGGGACTTACTAAATATCTCAATTTTGAAACTGCAGAGAGATTCCCAGTGAGTGGCTGTACCACAGCCATCAATTTACTGTACCAATTTTGTCTACACTTGTACAACCATACAGCAGACTTTGCACATTTAGTGATGTGGTCTGGGCATTTCCACTTCTAGTCCTGTGTTCAGCCCAGATTTGATGCTGCATATAAGGCATATTTAACATGTTAATGAGAAAATAAAATTGTTCATTTCATTTTCTCCTTGTGAATTTATGGATGTTGTATTATCAAATGTATCTGTGAACTCCTTAGACTTACGGGTTTGTTCAAAGTCAGTGAAATAATTGTCTCACCAAACTATATATGAGACTTAATTAAATATTTTAAAAATAAGACCCTAACTGCTAGTTCAATTACTCAACTTGGTAAGAGTTCAGACATAGAATATTGTGCACAGTCTTAAATATCATTCAGAGAATTCTAGATGGGAAATGCCTTCAGAATAGTCCTCCTAACAACCAGGACATTAAGTTTAATCTTGCACCCAGATGTAATAACATTCTGTGTTTTTACATAAGGATCTCAGCCTTCAGAAAAGGGAAAATTATGTTTTTATCCAATGTATATGCATATAGAGGGGCTGAGGATGGAGTTTTGAAGGGCCTTAGTCTCCTGCCACTGCCAGGATGAAGAGACTAAAAGGGCTGTAAAGAGGATGTCATTGCCTCTTTCAGAGGAGCAGTGAGAGCAGCTTTAAGTATGTTAGGCACAAATGTGTGTGTGTGTGTGTGTATTTGCCTTGGGCTTACATTGTTTGTTATATATATTTAGTTTATTATGGCTGCTGGAAAAAAAGAATTAATACTAGGTTTAAAAACATGGCTTATATAAGATAAAGAAACCCAGAAATACAAAGCACATAAATACGAGAAAAGGGAATTGCTTGCTCTCAGAAATATGGAATAAATTTGCAGAGGTACAGTAAAAGCTGAGAGATTATAAAAAGGCATTAAGACTGTCACTGTAAAGGAGTCAGAGAATCACACAGCAAGCTCACATTACCAATTCAAACTGGAATTTGCTGTAAAGAATGGCCTCGTCTGTAGAGGTAACAGAATAGCAGTGCAAAGTGCATTGAAATCTGATATTCTTTGGAGGATTCGGCAGGCTCATATGGATATAGAAAAATGTACATGATAAGCATAAGCTACATACATGTAGCAACTTCATAAAAACCAGACATAAAGAAAAACTTTTGAATGAGCTTCTTCAAAATACAAACATAGCAAAGAATAGAGTTCATGCTGCTAGACCAGGACACATTACAGCCGTGGTCTGAACTAAGTGTAGATATATTAATACTTCGCTTTTCTGACAGGGACTACATTGCAGTGTTGGATCATTATTTGCATTTCCCTGTGGTCATACTATAATCTAGCATTAGAGCATCTCATAATGCCCATCATATCTGCATTTTCCAGGCAGAGAACTACAGAAAGGGGCTCAGTAATGAGCCATGAGTCAAAGAACAGGATGTTCAACCATTTTCAAGGCGGGCCGGGCGATATTACACCATGAAACATGTAGTACCAGATATGCTGTTTTGGAAGGTCTACTGAAAAATAATATTAAGATACTTGACATTTGTTTAAAAACCTACTGGATCTAGATGAGATTCTTCTGCAACAGAACTTGAGAGTCTGCCTTTAAAACAGTCAATTTCCCTTTAAAAGGTGGTTGAGAACCAGACTCGCTGGTACAGGACTATTCTGTATGCTTATAACCATGGTTGAAGATAATTCAGAGTCACAGTGTTTCATGGGGAAGAAGGATACTGAAGTGCAAGGAGAGAGGAGACACAGCCTGGAGCAAGTAGATATGTTATTTAGGCAAGCTCTGGAAGGAGCAGGTAGGGTTGGGTTGTGTACAGTGCAAGTGTGCCCTATTTGGTAAGATGAAAGGACCAATATTTTGGATTCTGTGGTAAGGTGTTAGGGTACAGAAGTCTTAGTAAACAGTCTGCTTACCATAACATTGGAAGTACATTTAAATTTAGCCTGATTTTACGGTCTCATCTTTGGCTGTGACTGAGTGGTGTCTTTGTTTATAGCACCTGCTTTTATTTGCCAGTAAAGCAGCTCATGTGGAGGTGATATTCAGGCAAGAAAGAGTGAGTGTTTCTGGATGGGGAGGCAGAAGGAATTTGGTGGGGATTCTCACTGTCAGAAAACTGAATGCCCAAGTGTGTATTAAACCTGATGAGACTTCAGTAGCATCTCTGATTTTGCTTCACTCTGGAGAACCTTTACAGAGAAAGAGTAGAGTAAGGCCTTTGGGAGCCTTTTTACTGTGCATTTAAGAATGTTTTAATGCTTTGTTTTCTTTGCAGGTTACCTGCAAAGAAAGCAGTTTCTCGTTGCTTCTTCCACGTATCTCTTGGTTTTCTGAAAGCATCTTGAGTAATAAACCTGTAATTACACAGTCAAATCTTGTTTGCTTTGAAAGTCTGTACCTAATGGGCAAACAAGGAATTTAGATTTCCAGCTAGCTGTAGCCAACTTTAGCCACAAAACTATTCATTTCAGAGGGAGCTGGAATAATTGACTCAACTTTAGTCTGCTTTGAAAAACTTAAACTGTTGCTTCAGAATATTGAGGAGAAAAAAAATATTGAATTAGACTCACTGAATTGGGAATTGTTCATTCTAGTTTGAGTTTCAAAAGTTATTTAAGGTATTTCTTTCTAATATATAGTGGGCTGGGTTTTTTCACTTTTTAATTAAGCAAGGAAGATTTTTTTAACAGCTTGAGTTCTTAACTGAAGGAACCTTTAGGTACAAGAGCAGAGTGAAGACCCCACACACCTGAAGGAAAGTGTCCCCAAGGAAGAAAATACCATCCTGTCACCAAGAGTTTGTTACAGAAAGCAACTCTAGCCTTTAGTTTTAGCGTTGGTGCTTCCATACCTGCCAGGGCCTGCAGGTATGGTAAAACATAGCCAGTGCTGGGAAACATGGACCAGGAGCACTGCAAATTCGGGGGGCGTGATTCCCTGGGACTTGTGTTGTGTTGTTGGCTACCGTATGTCTGGACAGGTATGAGATGTGACCCGAGCTCTTCCAGAACGGGAGGTGACGATGCTCTCGCCTCTTCCTGGGAGGACCCGCGGGCGCCGAGGGTGACTAACCTCGGTGACCCACACGGACCCCGCAGTCCCCCGGCACCTGAAGACGTCTCTGCACTCCCCCTCCACCCTCTCGCACGACAGCGAGAAGAATCCTCCCTCCGGGGGCGGCCCTGCGCGGAGCATGGGGCAGCACCGCCCCCACAGTTCCCCCTCCCCAGCTCTGGCGGAGGTGGCAGTGCTGCGTCCGGCGCAGAGAAGGGTTAACACCAGCGAGCGACGCGAAGAGGAGCCGAGCGAGCTACGGCGGCCCCGTCGCGCCGCCGCCCGGCCCCGCCGCCGCTGCCCCCGCCTCGGTCTCGGCTTCAGTCCGCCGCCGCGCACATGGCTGCGGCCCCGGTAAGTCTGTTGGGGAGAGCATTCCTCCGTTCTCGCCGCAACAAAAGCGGGGTAGCGCCGGGGTGGAGCCGGAGGGGTCGGGCCGGGCCGGGCGAGCGGAGCCCCGCGAAGTAACGGGCAGGGAGCCCGGGGGCTCTCCCGAGGTGGTCGCCGTGGTGGGTAAACGACTTGACATTCTCGAGCTGCCCGGGGAGCGATGCGGACAGGGACCTCGCGGGGCTGCGGCGCTCGGTCGGGGCTGGCAGGGCGGGCAGGTGGCGGGATACCGGCCCGTGGTGTGCAGGCGGCACGGCGGTGAGAAGCAGTAGGCAAGGAGCGACTCTCCTCCGCCTTCAGCCCTGGCCGCTCCCACTGACCCGGTGCGAGGGAGGGCAGCCGAAGGGTGGGTGGCCCGAGGACCGCAGCACTGGGCCGTTACGTCATACAGGGCCTGGTCGGAGCTATCCGATTAGGAAATCGTTTGGCTCGCTGAGGCCAGATCTGGGAACCCCACGGTTGTATCGAGTCACAGACGAGCTTACAGCTAGAACCCTATTGTGGTCATGGCAAGCAAGGCTGCTGCAAGAAATGCCCTAGCTGTGCCCTGCTGCTGGGGCTGGAGGGACACGAAGCCCTGGTACCTCAGGCAGGGATCGGGCAGCTTTGGGCGCTTTCTATGGAGAAGAGCATGAGCTAGTGTGCCAGGATGAGACCAGGCCAGCCAGCACTTCGTTAGGGATCTCACCCAGTAAGGACTGTGCACTGGGCATTCCTCCGTGAAAGCATACAAGCAGCGTAGTTCAAAGGTTTGTATGTTTCCCATGTGTGACGTGCCTTCAGCCTCAGGGAAGGTTATGTTTCCCAGGACAAATAGAGGACCTGTAATTTTGAGATTTAAGGAGCTCTTCTTCTGAGGATGTATGTCCTTCCATGGATAGAGACAGAGCCCTTATTTGACTCAGCTGAATTTCTGTTACTTAGCATAAAGGGAACAGATGTTGGTGCATCCTTGAGGAGAGCTACCTTTGGCCATTTCTCCTCACAGCCTTTGATGGAATAGCTTACAAGAAGGCATGCAGGAGGAAAGGCGAATAGGAGATTCTTACATTTACAGTAGCCTCCTGCAAGCTGAAACCAACTACTGGAGTTTAGAGTAGGTTTGAAGTAGCTCTAAACTCATTCTGAAGGGAGATTCAGAAAGCTAGAGCAGATTCCTGAAGAGTTCACACTCTACTTTTAGCAGTGCTGGCCCCAGGTGGCTTCACGTGGTTTTACTTGCAGGTATGTCCAGTGTTTATAAAAGGATCAACACTTCAGAAAAAGTTCCCATGAATCAGACTCTGACTTTCTGAGAGAGACAAAAGGAGGTTTTTAGTATGAGTATATTTATCCTTTGTGTTTCACAGCATCATTTCAGAAGTAGATGGCAATCATGTGCAAACACCAATACAAGGAGAAGTCTAGACCAGCAGTTCCCTTGCAGGGTAAGGCTTTCCTGCACTTAGAGAGCATTCCATCTACTCTAAGACACTGTGTAGAAGAACTGCAATGGCTGATCCTCCTTTGCTGCTCAATTCTCTCTTCTGTGCCCTGTATCAGTGCTGATTGACCCCTGAGACACACTTGCGTTGTTGAGGGCCACCAGGAGCTTCAGGACAGCAGCCTGCAATTCATCCTCCTCCACTTCCTTCCCCATGGTCATCAACTGCTGAAGTGTCTGCAGTGAACTCTGCACGTGGGTATCTTGTAGCCTCAGGAGGAGATCCTGCGTGTCACTGGTGGGCAGCTGTCCTTGCTGCTGTCCATTAGCTGTCACCTCTGTGGCATGTGGATCAGAAGGATTTAGTTGCATGCTCCTAGACAGTGGTGTGCCCTCAGGTAAGAAGGTGGAGATCACAGCTCCTTCTGTGTCAGAGCTGGAGCGGCCTGGCTGGCTGGTTTTGGGAGACATGGGGAAAAGGGACTGGGGACTGAAGATGCTGGACAGCACAGCATCACTGCTCATGGTCATGTTACTGAAGGCTTGTGTGCCACTCAGCTGGACTTTGCTCTCTCCTGGGCATGCAGTCCTCTGTGAGGAGAAAACACACTTGTAGAGGCAGTGAGCTTCAGGAATGGGCCCCCAGCCATGCCCTGTTGTGGAATTAGCACTTACTGTGCAATTCCATCTTTCCCATTCCCCACAGAGATGAGTCCAAGAAAGGAAAGAAACCTTCTTTCCTTGTCAAGTCTCCCCATAAGCCTCTTCTTGTGACTCCCAGTTGCCTTTCTTTTTACTTTCCTTCTCTTCTAGCCTGCCTGAATCACCCTTTTTCCTACAGTAGCTTAGATTTTCTCAGAGTGGTTTGGAATGAGAGCTGGAGATGACTGAGTTGGTCCTCAGAGGTTCATTTTCTTGAAGAATAACTTCTACTAAGTATCCTTTTTGGCAGGTGCCATCTGTGTAAGCTAGTTAGCTTGGTGTGAGTGCCCCTGGAAGGTGGGCTGCCCATGGCTTTCTTCTATCTTACTTGTCTTTTGGCCTCCTATTTTCCCACTTTCACATTTTCAGGGATCTCCCTTTTGCCTGTTACTTGTTCAGAGCACACCATGGTCTTCAAGAAATAACTAAATCTTAATAACTAACCTTAATGAAGTACTTTTTCCTAGTACAGCGATAAAAGGAAAAGGTGCAGAAGTCATGGAAGAAAGGAGTTCCTGGCAGTGCAGAGCATATGGGCCCTAAAAAGAGGCAAATAAAGACATAGACTCAATGATAAACTCCAGTGTTGGGGTCCCACTAG
Organism: Bucco capensis; assembly: GCA_013396975.1. Classification (NCBI taxonomy): domain Eukaryota; kingdom Metazoa; phylum Chordata; class Aves; order Piciformes; family Bucconidae; genus Bucco; species Bucco capensis. Next base: position 873,580 of record VWZO01017218.1, read on the forward strand.
CCCTCAGCAATAACCTCACTGTCGAACTACATCCCTCCATGAAAACTCCCATGCCATTTGGGTGCTTTCCAGAACCTCAGTGAGAAACTCCACTGTTTCTTGGTCATCTCCATGACCCTAGGCATGAGAGGAGGCTGGTACCAGGGACACATTTTGGATGCAATCAAGTGTGAGAGGGGATGCTTACAAGCAGACGTCTTCTCCTCACCACAGGGTCACTACCCATTCCTGTCCCCCACCAGTTCGTGAGTCTCTATCCCCTCCCAGTGATCAGGTCCAGTGCGGGCCATGCAGGACCCCAATCAATCTGCCTGCCCTTGGGAGCCATGGTCAGCTTTACCCTCAGGGATGACTCCATGGTTTTCGTGCTTGTCCAGTCTCTGGATCAGGGGGTTCTGGCAGCCGTACAGCATACGAAGGAGGCAGGCAGTGCTGGTGCGGTGGGCGACCTGCAGGGCCCTGAAGAACTGGTGGTACTCCTGGTCAGAGAGTGGCGTTCCGGGCTGCTGTGCCTTCCCACCCCGAGGGCAAACTGTGCAGCCCCAAACCAAGAGCACTGGTGAAAAATAAAATGCAGGGAGTCAGAGGGAGAAGGAAATGCTAACAAAGGCATACTCAGAAGACGTGGAGGGCTGAACCCGGGTCTCTGTTGCCTTCACTGGGTGCAGGATCCAGCACATGGGAACTAGAAGAACAAGCTCAAGATGGGATGTCTAGACCTAGGGAAAACCTGCTCTGCCTATGTTGAAAGGGGTTTAGGATTCTGGGGACAGTACATGGCTGAGAGGCCTTTGCCAAAGCTCTAGAGATTGGAATCTTGAACTGGGAGAAATGTCTTGAAAGTCATGACTGAAACCGGAAATAAGAGATAAGGAAAAAGTTGAATAGAATAACACAGAGGATGAAGAAAAACAGCAGGATTAAATAAGAAAACAAGATTAAACAAGAAAACTAAACTAGTAATACACACACGCACACACACACTGTAAGATCTGACCACACCAGGCCAGCCACTGAGCCAGCTGTCGCCCAGCAACTGCCATGTGGCCAGAGCACGTGGCCTTTCTATTAATTTCTTCCAGCTATATTCCTTTCTGCTTGTCTTTAACCAACATCATCCCTCAGACCTCTTTCTCCTGCCTCCCCTGTTGCTTCATCTGGTCACCTCTTCCACCTCTTGCTCTCTTGTCTGGTTTACACAGCCAGCTGTTGCCATCATCACATCTCCATTCCCCATCTCTGATCCAGCCTCTGCCCACTGAATCCAGCTCTGAACCATCCTCCCTGGCTTCTAGGTCACTCTCTGGCTCTTCTTGATGAAGAAAAGACCAACTCCAATGGGTCAAAATTTTAAGCACCCAAGATCTTTGTACCTGAGGTGTTTAAGGGTGCTCCCATGTCTTCCTCTCACCTCCAAATTGCCAAAGCTGAGGAGCAGTGGGGAGAGGTAAACAGCAGCCAGGTCAGCTACCTTTCCTGAAGGTCTGACTTGAAGGAGAGATGTTTCCTACTCACCAGACAAAACCAGAAAAGTCCACGTGGCCAACATCACACCGTGAGTGGTGCCTGTAACGTGTGAGCCCTATGTGCTGCTGAGTTGTCACCTCTGCTGCCTATATCCTCCTCCTGCCCCTCTACCCAGGAGAGCTGGGGGAAGTGACATCACAGATGCCTCTGTTCCAACTGTTCCTTCCTCCAGCCCATACCTCCCTCTGTATGCCCTCCTGCCCACTGCTGGGCTACATGCTGGGGAATGCAGTGGTGGATGCCTGCCTAAGGCTGAGTTTGGACATATCTCACCTTCTGTGGCTGTGGGGTCTGCCTTCCTTCTTGCTGTGTCACAGGGTCCAAACTCAGAGAAAGCCTCCATGGGAGATACTTGGTTTCCCTGGCTTGATAACCATAGTGCCTTTCTGTTCTCCATGCCTTTCCTGTCTCCCCAAGACTTGTGGTCTTAGTGGCGGCTTGCCCACCCCGGCTACCCATGTCATTCATAGGCCCCTTTGGGACCACTCTCTGTCATCACAGGAGATTGGTGTGGCACACTGCTTCCCCATGCTACAGGTCATCTCTCTTGTTCCTCATTTGGCCTTGTAAAGACTGGATTACCTCTTCAGCCAGGATACTGCATGGGGACTTGGCTTTGTCCAAACATGGCTGCTCTAGAGAGCAGCACCTTGTCCCTGTCTGGTGCTTGGTGGCATTTCAGATTTCCCATCTTGTTGAGGGACAGATCTTTTCTACTCATTGCACAGCGGGCTTTTCTGCTGTATGCCACAACATGCCTGGCTCTGCCCAGCATTAGCTGTCTTCCTGCATTTGTATTTTCAATGAATGTTAGAGGGTATAACTAACCAGGTGTGGCTTTTTCTTCCTTTCACACTGACAATATTTTTAATGTTGTATTGAGCAGTTCACTGCCTTGAGGTGCCTGCCTTGGGGCACTGCTATAACTTTATTTGTAGTACAAATGTTTTTCAGACCTAGCTGTTGTAAAAAAACCTTTGAGAATTGGTATAACCAATGTGGTGGTGTCTTCCAAAATCTGCAGATCACCTGAAACAAAACAGGAGGGGTCTGTCCTGCTTCATTCATCTCATATTCTCCCACACTTAAGAGGACAGTGTTAACTCTGTAAGCAGTTCCATCCAGCTGATTGCTTACCTTATGCTCCAGCATCCATTTCCAAGGTATGTTCTCCATATGAGTGTAACTAATAAGAAATCAGGATCATCTAAATGTTCATTTCCTTGCATGATTAGTAAGTTTATCTTTCCACTCACTTGCCAATCTGTTCTGTAGACAAAAATCTAGATAAAATCGGCGGCAGACTATGTAGAGCTTTCTTTTTAGGAAAAGGGTTATGACTGGGAAGAAGAAAGAAAACACTTTCCTTGGCACGGGTGGATGTTCTGTGGTGTTGGCTGCTTCATTCATTGATAAAGCATGGAAATGATGGAAGAAGAGTAGTGATTCATAGGCAACAGAAAGACAAGCTGCTACCATGGGGGTTGTTGAGGAGAGCAGTGATGATACTCTTCTAGCCTCAGTAGACATGGGAAATTTGAGGATAAGCAAGTGGCAGGTTTTGTCCTTTAGGGCTGTAACTTGATGACAGAAGACCCTCTTTGTAATCTGTGCCACAGTTGCCACCAATCCTTGAGTCACATTCTCTTCCCATGTTTCTTCATCTCTGTACTCTCATTCTGCCCAAAGATACTGAGGGGCTGGCTCCTGTACTGTTAGCTATGTGGCTGATGTGCAGCAGGTCTCTGCAGTTGCCCTGTTTGGACTTCTTTCTCAGAGAAGTGTGGGAGGGTGTTACTCATTGCTGGTTCCTCTGTTTACTCCAGCAGGTGACAAGATCATGGATGACACACAGAAAGGCAAGCTTCACCAGGAAAGTCCTGTGAGAGCTGAACCGCATCTGCTCCCCTCCAGAAAACTTACAGGAGAAACCTTCCAGAATGCTGATCAAAGCCAGGACAACAAGCAGGAGCTGGAGATAGAAAGTGAAGTGGAGACATCTTTTAGAAAGAGACAAGGAATGGTAACTCCCTGTGAAATGGAAGTCTGGGAGTGCGAGGACAGTGGTAGAGCCCACATCAGCAAGGTTATCCTTGCTGAGGGCAAGCCAGACCCACCCATGTATGGGAATGGTGCCATTTGGATTCAGCAAGTGGGAGAGAAAACCTATGAGTGTCTTGAGTGTGGGAAGAGCTTCAGCCGGAGCTCGTACCTCAGCCAGCACCAGAGGATCCACCTGGCAGAGAAACCATTCAGCTGCTCTGAATGTGGGAAGAGTTTCACCCGCAACTCAGACCTGATCAAACACCAGCGGATCCACACTGGTGAGAAGCCCTACCAGTGCAACGAGTGTGAGAAGACCTTCAGCCAGAGGTCCAATGTGATCAGGCACCAGCGGACCCACACGGGAGAGAGACACTACCAGTGCAACGAGTGTGGGAAGAGCTTCAGCCAGAACTCCCATCTCATTGTCCACCAGCGAAGCCATAAGGGTGAGAAACCCTTTAATTGCCACCGGTGTGAGAAAAGCTTCAGTGACCGCTCCTCCCTGATCATACACCGCAGAGTTCACACCGGAGAGAAGCCCCACAAGTGCCAGGAGTGCGGGAAGCGTTTCCGGGACAGCTCGGCCATCATTCGGCATCAGAGAATCCACACAGGAGAGAAACCATATGAGTGTACTGAGTGTGGGAAGACCTTCCGGCAGAGCTCCTCGCTGGTGACTCACATGCGAACGCACACGGGTGAGAAGCCCTACAAGTGCTCTGTATGTGGGAAGGGCTTTAGCCAGAGCTCAGCACTCACCACTCATCACCGGATCCACGGTGGGAAGGCCTTGCCCATGTACCATGGTGGCCTCCTGCCCAACCCCTACCAGTGCGCTGAGTGCGGCCGCAGATGCAGTGACCACTCCACTCTGGCCAAGCACGAGACCACACATGCTGAGGAACGGCCCTACATCTGTGTGGAGTGCGGGGACAGCTTCCGACGGAGCTCGGCTCTCGACGTGCACCTGAGGATCCACCGTGGGGAGAGACCTTACAAGTGCGAGGAGTGCGGGAAAATGTTCAGACACAGCTCAGCCCTTGGTGCCCACCTAAGGATCCATGCAGGAGCCAAGCCCTACAAGTGTGGTGAGTGTGGGAAAAGCTTCCGGAAAAGCTCCACGCTTACAGTGCATTTGAAGAGCCACTCAGCCAGCAAACCATATAAATGTACAGTGGGTAGGAGAACACCAAGTTCCCTCTCACTTCTGCCATAGGACTGAGGTGCATGTTCAGAGTAGGGAAAAAAAGCAGTGTTTGAGGGTACCTGAAAAAGGTGAGTGATCAGAACTATGTTGGGAAGAGACTGACTGGAAACACGGTAACTCTAGTGTCAGGGCTGGGTGCTTAACCTCATTGGCACAAAAAGCATTAGGAGGTCTGGAAGCAGGGAGCTAGTCCTAAGAGCCAAGTGCTGGTGGTTTAGAGAGAGCACAGAAAGCCTGAGGAACAGACACCAGCTTCTGGGTAAAATGGGGTCTGTGAATATGCAGCAGAATAATAACTGAGAGAGTCAGACTTGTAAAATAACTTTACAACTAAAGTGATGATGAAAATAAGAAGTTCCAGGTTGGTTCTGAATCCAAACTTTGGCTTGTTAGACACTGTAGTAGTCTTAGGAACTCTCTTTTCACTACCTTCCCTTACTTGTCATGGATATAGTAAGTTTGTTTGACAAGGCGTTTCCAAGTGTTTAGAGTATAAGACTTTGGAGCTGAACTTCAGTCTATCTTCCTTTCCTTCCTGTTTTCCAAATCTTATATGGGACAATGAATTCTTGCCTCCACATGAAATGCCTGAGTGACATGATAGCTGAGTAAGACTAAACTGTCCTGGCTGTCCCGAGAAAACATGGATGTGCAGGCATTTCCAGTGGGAATAGTGCCCATTATTAGTCTGTGGTAGCTCTCAAAAATTTGTCCTTGCTGGTTTGAAATACTTCCAATTTGGGAAATCAACAAAACATGGGTCTTGCTTTATTTAACCCCCAAAAATATTTCCCCCTCCAGATGTCCTAGTCTGAACCAGTACCTGATGAGTTCCTACTGGTAGTCCAGAGACTGTTTGCAATTTTGTAGTTCTTTTTATGAGGGAGTACTCTTCTTTAGTTCATTATTGTTTGTAAAGGATTAACATGTGTTAATGTGTTTGCTGTTAACAGTTAGGAATTACTATATTTGCATTTATTACTATGCTAATGACTGTATATTACATAAACATCCTCTATATTGCTATGTTTTATTACTAGCTATGTGTTTCCATCCTAAATAAAACTTTTCTCTGTATAATCCAGTTTTCTGCCCTTGCATATGCTGGGAGTGAAATGGTGAAGAGGGGTCAGCCCCACACCGAGTTTGGTGTGGTGAGGACCTCGTGAAGGGCAACCTGACCAGAAAGGGGAGGTGAGAAAGCAGCTGTGGTGGTGAGCCTTGGATTTCTCCAAGCCCAGGGCCAATGAGCAGCCGGCCCTTGAAGGCATCTGCACTGGCTCTGATGCTTCAGTGGCAGCTGCTAAAGAGTAGAAAATGTTTAGGGAAAGGCATAAGGCACTGCGACAGGCACCACACCAATACTTATAACGAAAAGCAGTTGAAGGAACCAGAATGTAGGGCTGTAGACAGAATAACCGAAGCAGAGCCCTGGGGAGCACCCACTTGTGACTGGGCACCAAGTGGATTGTATTCACCAGCACTCTGGGACAGGCCATCAAGCCGTTTTTTCGCCAAAGGAACACTTTTCCCACGGGAACAGCGCAGGGAAGCAGGTGAGTGTAATGCGGCTGGGCAGCTCTGGACTCCCACCACTCCCCACGGAGAAGAAGCGACCGGCCCGGCCGGTCAAGTACCGTCACCCCGCCGGCTGCGGGAGGAGGTGTGGGCCTTCCGCTCGGCGCTGGCCGTCACCGGAGCGTCACGGGAAGAGGGCGGAGCGTCTCCGGCGCTCTGTTCGAAGCGGGCAGGCTGGAGGCGGTGGTGTGCGGGATGGAAAGCGGGGTGGTGGCGGCAAATGGCGCAGCGCCGGGCCCTGGGGAAAGCCGGTTCCCATTCCCCTACACGCCTTACCTCATCCAGGAGCGGTTCATGGAGGCGCTTTACGGCGCGCTGGAGGCTGGCCGGGTCGGGATCTTCGAGAGTCCCACGGGCACGGTGAGGCAGTGCGGCGGGACGGCGGCGGGCGCGGCCCGGGAGGCTGGGGCGGCGGCAGGGAGCCCTCAGCCAGGAGGAGGATGGAGGCCCGTGTGGGTGGCAACGGACGGTGGTACCCGGGGAAAAGGGCCCGTGTCAGGGCCACAGGGGGCTGTCACCGAGTTGGTCGTCCGTGTGATGGGGCAGTGAGGTATGAGTGGTGGTGACAGCCGTGCTCCAGCCACGCGAGCCTCATCGTGGGAACGGGGCTCGGGGCTGCCCGCTCGGCTGCGCGTCCACCCGCCCCGGGCAATCTGTGCCGCCCGGCAGAGATTGCGGCGCAGCTCGGGTGGGTCGTGGTGGCCACACAAGAGACGGGGTAAAATATGGGAAAATAAAATAAAAATAATAAAAAGTGTACATGTACTTTCTATGGCAGGGAAAGTCACTGAGTCTTATCTGCGGAGCCCTGTCCTGGCTCCGAGACTTCGAGGAGAAAAAGCAGCAGGAGGAGGCACGACTTCTGGCACTTGAGGACAGTGGCCAGGAGGGGAAGAATCATTCGACTTCAGGGAAGCAAGAACACCCAGACAGCGAAGACACTGCTGGAGAACCAGATTGGGTCTCAGCCTTTGTGAGGAAGAAAGAAGAGCAGGACATGGTGGACAGGCTGAAGGTTGGGAAACGCTTATACATAGAGGATGGGTTAAATAATGAGGTGTGAGGATCAGAAAGGCTGATAGGCTGGGTGATGACTGGAAAAACATGTTAGGCAAACTTTAGTGGTGATCTTTGTCTTTCACCGGACTTTATTTTGGTTATGAGGGATGAGGTGTTGCATAAGATGTGGAACTGTATTGCTCTGAACATAGTAGCATATAGTAGGCCTGCAATCCAGGAGAAAGGGACTATCTAGTGACAGTTTTGTTTCAGAGTTGTTGTTTTTTTCTATATCCAGGGTATAGGAAAGTAACTATACCCAGGGTTTAGGGCTAATAAATGCACTTTATCCTTCCTTCACTTTCCCACTGTTTTAGGAAGAGCAGATCAGGAGGAAAAAGCGGGAAGATCATCTGGAGAAAATTCGCCATAATGTGCAGTTAAAGTTTGCTGCAAAGAGGAAGGTGAGTTATTCAACAGAGATCAGAACTGTCTGCTTTGGTTGCCTCAAGTGTTCATACTTGGCTTACACCAGTGACTTCAAAACCTGACTGTTTGGGGAGCTCTTTGTATTAGGTTGCTGAGATTGACCACCCAAAAGTTTTGGTTAGATTTTGTTTTAAAGTACAGATGTAAAAACCAATTTGCACACAGAGAATTTCCTGTGACAGTGTTTCTGGGTGGATAGAAAGGGCATGTGTTCAGATGGCCTTCTAGCCCTCTGCTTTTGTTTTAGAAGCTTTAATACTTGGATTTTTTTTTCTTTTAAAGCCGTCTATTTTATGAGCATGTGTGAACCTGCTGTACTTTTGGAATAAAAATTGTAGAAGTGTGATTAAATTTAAGATCATGGGAACAGAAGACCCCCCCCCAAAAAAAAAACCAGCAACCAACCCAAACAGGTCAGCCTTTGGTTGTGCTTTGCTCACCACTAGGGAACAATTGTATTTGTTTACTTTCATAGCAAATGTGATTGTATTGTTCAGAAATATGTCTTTTCCACACATTAAAAGTTCACAGATGTATTTTCCTGCCATTTAGATGGGTGAACTAGCCTTAGTTTTGATGTATGAGTCAAACTTCCCAGAAATACTCACTTCAGATCCCCAAACAGGCAGATTTATTAGGCTGTCAGGCTACTAGTTTCTAATGTGCTTCATCTCAAGTGCCATTTTATGTTTTTGTCAACTCCTGTTGAAAGGATATGGCAGGAATGGCAAGTAAAAAGTGGAACAAAGATCTTTTGTCTCAAAAGAGGATGAAGAACATGTGGAATGAGAAGCATGATAAAAAGCAAGATAGCAAATGAGGGAAATACTGCAGAGGTCTGGAAAAGCAACTGATTCATATTGTCTGTAGTGGTCAATAACTGCATTTCTTCATGATGCCATGGTAAAAAAACCACTCACTGATGTTGGAATATACTGTTTCCAGATTGGAAGAAAAAAATGAACTCTTCTTTATCAGAACACAAAGTTAGAAAGAAAACTGTTCTCCAACAGTTTAAAGCAATTTCTGTAGAGGGGTAGACCTGTGTTAGAACATGAACCATATAACCAGTGAAAAAACAGCAAAAGAAGTCTTGTGCTCTGTGTTCTAAAACAGTTGCTGGGTTTATCCTAGCTTTGAGGTTAAGTGTGGACAGTGTGTTTGGTTATGTCCTTACATGTTTGATTTGGTTTATTTGCAGACTATTTTTTTATGGGCCACTTTAAGCAACTAATACTGGATTACATGGGTAGTATCATTTCAGGATCTATTAGTTCAGTGGGCCTTTTGCATAGAAGTTTCTTTATATTTTCCCTTCATGTATGTCTGTGTGGGCAAGTCTTTGGTTGTTGGTAACAAACAGCTGCATTCTGTGGGGCTGAACAGCTTCAGACACCCTTGGTGTATTTGCTTGTCCTGCTGGGGTTTTCCCAGCAAGCCATACCTTGTGTTATATTGGAGGGACTGTGCTATCTTCTGACTGTCTGTGGCATAAAGTAATGCATGTGCTACCTCTCTTTCTTTAGGAGAAATAATGTGATCATGTGTTCTTTTCAGAGATCTGAGGAGGATGAGACAAAGCACCTTCTTCAGCTCAGCAAGGAGATTCTTTCAGAGGGAGCTGGAGGGGATGTTCTAGAGCAGCTGGATCACAATGAGGAGGAGCTGATTGTTGCTGAATATGAGAGTGATGAAGAAAAGAAAGTCATATCTGGGTAAGGACAGGGACAGAGAGAGTTCCATGCTGAGGAAATGTTTTCTTTATAATTTTTGGCTTGTTTTGATTAAAGATATTTCACTTGTGATTGTGAGGATCTGGAGTTTCTCCCCCATTCAAGCTGTGTAAGGGAGTGGTTTTTCTGGGGTTTAGTAGGTTGGTTTTGTGTGGGTTTTGTGGGTGGTTTTTTAATTTTTTTTTTTTTAATTATTGTTTTGTTTTAAGCTTTTGTTAGACTGCTCAGAGTAACCTAAAGTGTTTTCTGAGAAAGTGCATCTTTCTTAAAATGTGTGGCAATGTCCTTCTTGCCTTTGTCCATGCCCAGTTTCCCAAAGAATGTCTCTGGATGCTGAATGAATGACCTGAGATCAAGTTCCTTGCATTAGAAAAGCAAAATGGAACCTGGTATCAGAGGAAGCTATCAGTCCTGCAGATTAGCACTGGCATCTTTGGATACTCTAAAGGGAAAGATGTTTACATTTCTAAAGAGCAAGCTTCAGCATGAAAACCCCATGTACACTTTTCCTCTTTCATGCATTTGCTTTTTGCAGAAAGCCAGAAGCCATACTTTAGCATGAGAAGTCAAACACATTTAAAATACAAATTTCCTAATTAGTATCTAGGCAGATCCTCCTGCCTTAAAAATGTGAAACACTTAGCTACTTCATTTATGTGTAGTTTATCAAACATTAAACTGCAGTTGCCTTTGAACTATATCTATGGCAGCTAAGATCTTCCTGAAGCTTTTCTTTATGCAATAGCTTGAGGATGGTAAATTTTCTCCAAAGGGAGAGTGTTACAAAAATAAATAAGCTCACCAAAGAATAGTATAGCACTGATTGGCTTATGCTCAGGGCTTAGAAGACCCAGATTTAAAAGAAAAAAAAAATCTTGAAGTTGCTAAAGACACAGCCCTAGTGATGTTTTTCTTTTAAAGAGCAAGGTTTGACTTGATTGTGCACACTTACACTGTTCTTAAGAAGCTGATTTTTTTTCTTTTACTTCCTGAGTTAAGATGTGAGGGTCTTCCAGAGATGACATAACCATCTCTCTTGAGACCTCTCTCTTGTAGTAGAGTATCATCTGATTCCAGCTGTCAGTGATCTACTGAAAGGAAACTGAACTTTCACTTGTCCTAGGCTTGAAGAAGATGACAGTGATTTGGAAGAGGAGCATGTGACTAAGGTGAGATGAGGAAAGTAAAATAGTGTCACCTCACGGAACAGTGCGGCAATGAGCAGAATTATGGCTTCCTTGCACCCTTCCTAGAGTCATGCATTACAGAGGTCTTTAGGAACTTGCATCCAAAACCTGCCAGGTTTGTGATAATAGCAACCTGTTCTGCTGTGCTCATCTCCTTCCAGACTACACTGTCTGCTTAAGCAGCTTCCTCTGCTAGCACGGCTACATTTTTCCTGTGGCTTGCTTTAAAAACACACTGCAAGAAACAGTTTTTTGTTGCTTTCCAATGGTGAGTCCCAGTTTTTATTGGGACCTTGGAAAATTAAATGGAAACAAAGGCAAATGCATAGGACAACACAAAGGTAAGGCTGTTGACCTCAACAGTTGTGACACTCAAATGTGTCATTCCTTGTGTTTTTGAAGGCTTGAGCAAGATTAGCCCTGTTGAGGTATTTGGCTGTGTCCTTGCAGGATTGATTGTAGGTAGAGGATTGACTTCCATGGTCTCTTCCCTTTGTTGCTCCTGATTGCAGATTTACTACTGCAGCCGCACGCACTCCCAGCTGGCTCAGTTTGTGCATGAAGTGCAGAAAAGTCCTTTTGGCAAAACCACACGTCTGGTCTCCTTGGGATCCAGGCAGGTATGTGGGATTGTTCACAAGGGACCCAGGGTGCATGCTGACTTAATGTGAAAGACATTGTGAGGAGGTGCTGGATGTGACACCACAGAAGGCATCTCAGGGATTGACTGAATCTCCTGTTGAAAAACTGAAACAATCATGGGTTGTGATACAGATCTGTGTGATGGATATTTTTCTGTGAGCTCTGTTTTGGTCATTTACCCTTTGATGGAAATGCAAAAACCTATTTTACCTTTTCTGAAGTGGAATATTACAGGTGTCTGAGTCACTGGGAAGGCACTCCTCTTAGTATTACTTCTAGCAGCATTTTTTTAGAAGGTGTTGCATAGTAGTGAGGCATCTCAGTGTACCTTTTCTCAGTTTTTCTTCTCATGGCTGAGTTTTTATGGGTTTTGAGCATATTTGTAGCAGTTAATGTGCACAATGGCTGACCAATAGACTTTTCCATTTCAGAATCTGGCCTGAAATTGCTTTAAAGAAATATTTCTTTTACAGCAAAGGTGCACACAGGGCACTCAGTTCCTAACTGACCTCCTACTGCTTCTTGTCTTTGCATGGCCAAGAACCTGTGTGTGAATGAGGAGGTGCGATGCCTGGGGGCTCTCCAGCTCATCAATGATCGCTGCATGGAGATGCAGAAGAACAAACATGGTAGGAACACTTCCAGCCTAGGGAAGCAATCACTGATAAAGCTGATATGAGAGTCTGGAGGCAGTGCACACTGCCAGTCAGTTCTTTCTTGGAAGGGCTTGAAAATGGCAGGTTGGAGGAGCAGAGGTAGAGATCCTCAGCACTTTTCTTGACCTCCAGGCTAGGATGCTGAGATCTGTATGTACTTTCTGAGTGTCTTAAGTTGGTCAGGACTTTGGCAATGAAAAGATACTTGTCTCTGTAACTCAGTACTAGAAATGTTGGAAAATGCCACGTGGCTAAATCTAACTGGCAAGAGTAGTGTCCACTGAGGAGTTGGAAATGTTACTGCTGAATAACTTTTAAATAGATGATGGGTTAAAAAATACACATGAAAAAGCCTGCTTTGAAATCCAGGAGGTTCTGTGAAGTGATTAGTTTAGACTATTGTGTGTTGCTCATACCTTTCTTTTGATTTCTGCTGTTAGAAAAGAAGAATGTTGAAGAGAATGAAGGGAAGAGGAGACGTGCGAGTCGCACCGTGTGCCCATATTATTCCTATGAGCAGATGCAGTTTCTTCGTGATGAAGTTCTAGTGGAAGTGAAGGATATTGAGCAGTTGGTGGCTTTGGGAAGGGAGACCAAAGCCTGCCCATACTATGGGAGTCGATATGCCATTCCTGCTGCTCAGGTAAGGTGTGCACAGTTTTAGAGGGATTAATGCCAGAGGCTCTTAGAATAAACCAATTGCCTGCTCCCTTCAGTACTGTTAATATTGTGTGAGTTTGTAAACAAGCTGGTTTTCTCGCAGCTGTATTTTTACTGAGAAAGCAAAGGAAAATGAGAATACCCATTTGAAGTTAGTAGAGCTGTGAGTATGTCTCAGCATTCCAAAATATTTGAAAGGCTCAATAACTCTGAAATGCTGTGAAGTAATGGAGAGAGAGTTTGGAGCTGGTCTTTCTCAGCCTCCACAGGAGGGCTCTGGAGAGTCAGGCCTGCTGGCCTGAAGAGAAAAGGAGAGGCAGGCAACTTAGGCCACACTTCTGAAGACAGGGACTAAGCACAAAATATAGATACATCCTTTCTACAAGGAAAGGACATTTTGAGTGGTTAGGGAGTGTTGTAAGTTTGTAAGGATGAGAGCTAGAATCAGAGTAATGTGTGCTTCTCGTGTAGCTTGTGGTGCTGCCCTATCAGATGCTCTTGCATGAGCCTACCAGGAGTGCTGCTGGGATTAAGCTGAAGGACCAAGTGGTAATCATTGATGAGGCTCACAACCTGATAGACACCATCACCTGTATCCATAGTGCAGAGGTCAGTGGCTCTCAGGTGAGTCATAGTCTGGCCTGTAAGTCATGAGTGAGCTCTGCACCCAGGAGAGTGCCCTTTCTCCACTCCTTTGCAATAACAACTCCTCTTTTTTGTTTGTGTAGCTGTGCTGTGCCCACTCGCAGCTGCTGCAGTACATGGAGCGATACAGGTGAGGATCTCCGAGGAAAAGAGCAGAACAGTGGCAGGCATTGTGGATGCCATGGCTTGTCTCATGTCTACAGAGTCTTTCTTGCTTTTCCCCAGTGGGAAGTTATTTGCATTAATACATCCGCAGATGAAGAGCCACTTGCTTCATTATCTCTGTATAGTATCCATCTAAGTTAGGCTCCTGGGGCTGGTATTAAGCAGTGAGAAGGGAGATATCCTGAGGATTCTGGCTTTCCCTTATATTCTCAGTTCCTTTCCCAAAATCTTCTGCTTATCACTCCTACTTTGTGATGCAGAGTTACAAAAGATTCAGTCTTTTCATGTCTCTTGTGGACCTTAGTCTTTCATCTGCTCTCTGGCTTTATGGCAGAGGCAGTAAGCTCTGAGGAGGAGGAAGCTACATGTGGATTTTGGCTCTGGTCAGATCTTGCATCTTGTCATTCCTGCAGTGGTTATTTTGCTCAGTGCTAATTAACTTCGAATTTGTGGAGCATTATTGCAAGAGAGACTTGAGGCATCACTGCCACTGTAATAAACTGTGGTTAATGTGCAAGGAGAATGGCAACGGTAGGAAGAGTGGAGGTTCATGAGTGAGTGCTGTGGGGTGGCTTTGGGCAGCATATCCAGAGGCCTATGCACTGTCACAAATAGAGCGAGCCTGGGAGAAACCATTTGTGGTTTCTGTTGCCCCAGAATGAAAAGGAGTTCAGATTTCTGCAGTTCGGCTGGTTGAGCTAGTCCCTGAAGATGTTTCAGGGCCTAATACCTGTCTCATTTTTCATAGGAAACGCTTGAAGGCAAAGAACTTGATGTACATTAAGCAGATTCTGTATTTGCTAGAGCGGTTTGTGGCCATGCTGGGAGGTAAGCAAACCTTTTCTATCTCTGTGGAGGCAGACTCTGAGGTAATTGGTGCTTGCACTGTCCCCATTACCTTTCTGCAGAGGCTGTAGGCAGGTGTTGCTTATGAATTTTCATTTCTCATTGGTTTTTAATTTCTCATTGGTTTTTAACAAAACCCCACCGACTGGTGTCTGCCTGAACCCCTCTCTTGTTTGATGAGCAGAGCAGCAGCAGATGATGCTGTAAGTTCATAGAGGCAGTTTCCCTCTTTTTCTCTATGGTTTTCAGATCTGATTTGATTAGGGAGATGAGAGAGTGCTAAGTGAGGAATATGGCAGATGTGTGACAGTGATCAGGACCGCACAAGAGCTGCACAGAACAAATCTCCTGGGTCATCTGATAGCAAGACCTCTAAGCTGTGCCAGGTGTGCCTCTGCAGAATGAATCATTCTTGAGTAGTGCCTTTCCTTTGTGAAAAAAATATTGTTTTGCTGTGATTTTTAAATCCACTGCAATTCACAGAGTTCCTTTCCTTTCTAATGATTTGTTTGCTAGACCTCAGTGTGCCTTAGGGAGAGCCTGTCATAAGTTCATAAAGAACTTCTTCCTTGCCCAGGGGAAGTGCAGCTTTTTGAGGCAGAGGCTTGATGGTGCTCTCTGCCTTTCTCTCAGAAGTATGCTTCTCTTCCCCCTCTATTCCTGCCACTCTTCCCCACACTTGGTTAAGTGCTTTCATTGGAAAATGCAGCCTGTGTACAGCTTCATGGCTGAGGCTGCATAAGTGAGATGTGAGGTGGGTGTTAAACACTAGGACGTAAAATGTAGTGAGTGGCAGCAATTAATCCTGTTCTGGCTGTGGGGATCTGAGTGTGGAGCTGTCCTCAGGTTTTCCTCTCTTCCTAATCCCCTGTTAGCCTATGTGCCTGCCAGCTCCCCACTGCTGCATTGAGGAGGGGTGAGGGATGCATTGCAGTCCCTGTTCCTTCATCTTTGCAGCATAATGACTACATAGCGTGTGAGCATTTATATGCACCCACCCTACCTGCTGCATCCTGTTACAGAAGGAATGTAGGTGATGTTCCTTAGGATGCAGCAGCAAACTTGTCCTACATTGTACATAAAAACTGAGCAGAAGCTGATGTTTGTCTGTATAGCTACGTTTTGCAGATGGATAGTTAGTTCTTGGGTTTTGTCCTGGTGTGGTGTCTCTTTCAGCTCAGTTAGTCTCTTGCTTAATTTTAAGACAGACCTGTTGTAAGCTTTCGTTGAATCAGTTTCATGTTTTACAGGTAATGTGAACCAAAATCCTAGCAGTCAGGCAGTTTCCCAAACAGGTAAGGCTGGACTGAATACCAGGGGTATGCAGCGAGCAGTTAGGGACATGGGTATGGGTAGTAAGAGGCTGCAGGCCCAGTGGCTAATATATATTTTTTTTCCTTTTCCCTTCTTTTTCATTCAGGGACTGTGCTAAAATCCATCAATGACTTTCTATTTCAGAGCCAAATTGACAACATCAACCTCTTCAAGGTAATGCAAATGTTGTTTTCTGCTAGGGCCCAGGTGGTGGTGACTTGTTCAAGGTTATCAGGAAGCTTGTATGAGAGCTGAAAGTAGAGCCAAGCCACACATGGCATAATCTGCCTTCTACCAGATTCTCTCCACCTCCCCTAAGATCTCTTCTGCTGCTGTGTGGGTAACAGTGCACTGAAGCTGGATAGGTGGTGTTGTTGTAGAGAGAAGCAAGGAAATAAACATGTCCAAGTGCAGAGGTTGTCTGTAGGCAAAGATAAACTGTAAGGGATAATGATTAAGAAACTGTACTACTCCAATAACCTAACCCACCCCTTGAACCTCCAAACACAGCACCTTAACACCACGTGTTTACTCTCTGGAGGCACTGCCTTTGCAATGAACTGTTGCCTGGGAGGCAATGCTCACAAAGAACTGTGCACAAAGAACTGTGCAAGTGATATCCTTGCTGGACAGGGACCAAGGACAACAGGATGGGAGAAGAGATGCTGAATGCCTCTTCATTTTTCTGTCTTTCTCCAACAGGTTCAGCGTTACTGCGAGAAGAGCCTCATCAGTAGGAAGGTACTGGCCCTGAGACTTCATGGGCAACAGCATTCAACTTCTATTTCACATATTGAGTTAGAAGCAGAAGATGCAGCAGCTAGGGAACAAACATCAGATACTTACTTTGGGTTTGATTCAAGAGATGGAGGAGAGTGATGGGAGCTCTGGACTGTGCTGGTAGCTTCTGATTGGGCTGGTTTGTGAACACCTACCAAGGAATGTAAGTCCATACCACCCTGACAAGGCCTGATCTTGTCTGATCTTGGAAGTCAAGCAGGGTTGGGCCCAGTTAGTACTTGAATGGGAGACCGCCTGGGAATACTGGATTGCCGTAGGGTTTAGTTGGGGATGTCCCTGCCCCCTGCAGGGGGGTTGGACTAGATGACCTCCAGAGGTCCCTTCCAACCCAAACCATTCTGTGATTCTGTGAATGCTGTCAGTGGCAGGCCAACAAACCTGGTTTTGTCTTATCTGGTTCCTACTGTTAGTAGTCTTAGTCTTTCTGGCTTTTGCTTGGCAGCTTTTTGGGTTTGTGGAGCGATATGGAGGCACTGCCACAGCTGTGAAGACCAACAAGGAGAACCAGAAGTTGGCTGGTTTGCAGAACTTTCTTCTGACCCTCCGGAAGGGACCTGATAAAGAAGGTGAGTTCAGACATTCTTCACTTGTGCATCTGTGGACAGAGGGAGGATGTGGAACCTATATCTATCTGCATGAAGAGGGAAGGCAGATTTTAAGAACAAGAGAGTATGCAGAAGCTGTCCTGTGCAGGGGTTTTTTAGCATATCTGACTAGATGCCCTAGGCAACTACACATATGATTAGAAAATCTCCTGAGGTTCCTTCTGAGCCAAATGATGATGCAATTCCACATTTATACTGCACATGCTCAAGTTTTGCACTGCTATGACCTGCTGGCTCTGGGGCCTGAGCTACTGTAGGTAGCTCTGTTTGGTGGTGCTAGCTACAAAAAGCAGATCTTTCTTCCCCTGCCAGCAATGAGAAAAGAATTTGAGTTCTCGTCTTTATTGAATATCTCTACCTGCATATGTAGACCAAGTACCAAGTACCTATTCTTGTAGAAAGGAGGCATCTGTATTTCTTGCTTAGTCCCTGTCTTCAGAAGTGTGGCCTAAGTTGCCTGCCTCTCCTTTTCTCTTGGGGCTAGCAGGTACTCTTCAGAGCCCTCCTGTGGAGGCTGAGAATGAGCAGCTCAGAACTGCCTCTCCACTGATGCAGATTGAAGGATTTCTGTCAGCCCTGACAAATGCAAACCAAGATGGCAGAGTCATTCTCAATAAGCAAGGTACTGGAATGGGTGAGCTGAGTCCCAAAAAGGGTGCTTTGCTGGCAGTGAGGGAGAAGATCCTGAGTCTGAGGGGAGCCTGCAACAACAGGTGTGCTGTCTGTGATGCAGGCTGGCAGGCTCAGTCTGTCTGAGGACACTTGTGAGCCTGAAGGAATTCTTAACCAAGAGTGTTGGGGTCAGGATTTGCAGAGTTCAACTCCCACTCTGGGTGTCAGTTTTTGTCTTGCAATTCACTGCACCTCTTCTACAGCTCCAGGAAGAGTAGGAAGCAGAAGGTACCTTCCAGGTTAGCATTATCAGCTGCTGCCTCTGGCAGTGTTGAATAGCAGGTCCTTGCTTTGAGAGGTGGGGACCTGTCAGAGTGCCCAGGGCAGGAAGGAGAATCTCTTATATCCCTGAGTGTGTGTCACAACTAGTTCCTGATATTGTCTCTTTCCTTTTCCCAGGCACAGTTGGTCAGAGTAGCCTCAAATTCCTCTTGCTGAATCCAGCTGTCCACTTTGCCAAGGTGGTGGAAGAATGCCGTGCTGTGATCATTGCTGGGGGCACCATGCAGCCGGTGAGGGAATAAGGATGCTATGCTGAGGTCTTGTGAGGTCTCCGGTGCTATCTGCAGCCAGGCATGGAAAGAGAGCAGCTTAGCTCTTCTCACTTCCTATGGTGTATGTGGAAAAGACCTCTCCTACCTACCATTTTATTTCCCTGGTATGGTTTCCCTGTGTGAGGTGTGGTACTGCCTATTTATGCAAAAAGTTCTAGGTGCAAGGGCAGGATTACCCTTGTCAGCCTTGTCCTCAAGATGATACAGGCTGAGGCTGAGCTCGTGGTGGGTTGGAACTAGCAAGATTGCAGGCGAGTACCTTGTAGAATCATCTGACCTCAGAGAGAGGATGTAGTTGCAATCCAGGCTGGTGTCTGTGCAGTGCTTGGGAGCCCCAAGTAACAGGTTTTTGGGCCTGGGGAAGTCTGAAACGAAAGTGTGTTGGCCAAGAGAGGGTGAGTGGTTGCAGGCAGGGTACCTGGCCTGTGCAGCCGGGCCACAGCAAGGCTCAGGACCACGGGCACTGAAGGGGAAGATCACCCCACCCCAGGCTGTGCACGGCACAGCTCCAAGGTCTGTCCTGGGAACTCGGCCCCGCCTGTGTCGGGGCGGGCCGGGCTACCGGCAGGGGGCGCTGTCGCTCCGCGGCCAGTGGCTGCGGAGCTCGGGGCACGGTGCTCGGGGCTGGGCTGCGTGCCGCCGGGAGCGGGACCGCTCTCTGCTACCGTGGCCGACCTTGGGGGATTTACGCAGGCCTTTTCTCCTGCGTGCCCTGGGTTCCCGCACGCCTCCCGGCCCTGGCTGGTGTGCTTAGCATTCCCATGCCCTTGTTTTTCTCATCAAGGATGGAGCGCATCTCCCCTGTGCCAGCACTCCATCAGCTGCAGCTGCGCAGCTCTCCCTCGACATTGCTGCTCCAGGAGCAGTAGCAGTGTTGCTGACCTTGTGTCTTTTGTGACACTGGTGCTTTGCCTCTCTTGTGGTTCATAGGTGGCTGATTTCCGAGAGCAATTGCTGTCCTGTGCTGGTGTGGACCCTGCACGTGTCATGGAGTTCTCCTGTGGTGAGTATGCTGGGGTGGCAGGGAGAAGTCCTAATCTGTCTCTGCGGGACCTGAGTTTTGCAGTTTGCCTTTGGTGCTGTTTTGTCAGCACTTAAGCAACACAGCATCCTTCCTAGAAATCATGGCAGCAAAGGGGTGCTAGTTCCATTCTGAGATTCCTCAGTGGTCTTGGCCAGTATCCTGCAGGCAGCATGCTGTGCCTTCTTCCCGGGGACTCTGGGAATGGAAGACTGAGTAACTGAGTGACTTAGTCACTTTGGCTTAGCTAGGCAAATGTGTGCCTCTGTCACTGCATGCAAGTAAGCTCTTCAGCTAGTCGGGTTTGTGTCAACAGAAGTGATGTTCACTCTCACTACCTTTTCTGTCTCCAGGACATGTGATTCCTCCAGAAAACATTTTACCCATAATCCTCTGCAGTGGCCCTTCCAACCAGCAGCTGGAGTTCACCTACCAGACAAGAGACCTGCCCCAGATGGTCAGTCTTTTCTTTGTTCCTTTCCCTGGTATCTCCTTTGCTTCACATGTTTCATAGGACAGTGTGCTCTCTGTTTGAAAGGTGGGCTGAGCAAATGACATGGAAAGGGAAATCTATAGGATTTGGGGGCATGTGTATTGTCAACTGGGAAAAAGTAGCAGCCAAAGGGTATTTGAGCTGCTCAGAGGTAGCTACTGGAGATGAGGGATGCTAGCAACTCCTATTTGGCTGCACTGAGATCCTGCATTTATGTGCTGGGCATCAGCAGGACAGTTCTGTGCTTGAAGGTTTGAAGGGCTCAGTGACAGTGGAGCATGGCAGCTCTGCAAAGTGCAGCCCAAACCATGGGGGCAGTAGCAGCAGCAGATGTTTCTGTACTTTTTTGTTCTTCCTTTGGTGGGCCAGTAGGCACCCAAGGCCAGACACTAGATCTACTCTGTCCCTGCTGAGTCTCTACCAGATGTGTTAAGTTAGCTCTCCACACCTGTTCTGGTGTGACAGGTCCCATCCACCAGGACAATGGACATAAACTTCCTGACCACTGCTCCACAGCAGTAACAGAAACTCTGAATTAACAATAGAGGCCAAGCAAGGAAGAGCTTTTTAGTGATACCCAGCTTCTCTGCAGAGCACTTTTGGACCTAGGATATTTCCCATGGTTTGCCTCCCCTAAGGCGTGCAATAGAGGAGGTGTGATCCTGGGATTGAGCACGGAATTGGAGTGGCATTAGCTGGGGCTCCTGTCAGCTGCAATAGGCTCTTGTCTCTCTTGCAGATGGATGAGACAGGTCGAATCCTTTGCAACCTGTGCAATGTGGTCCCAGGGGGTGTGGTGTGCTTCTTCCCCTCCTACGAATATGAGAAGCAGGTGTATGCACACTGGGAGAAGACAGGGCTGCTCTCCCGCCTGGCAGCAAAGAAGAAGGTAATTGTGCAGCCAGGGGCAGTTGGTACTTTAAATGGAGGTTTCAAAAATCACACAATTATCTATGCATTACAGGCCTCTCTGGCTGAGTTGTTCCATACTCTGCATGGCAGAGCAGAAAGGATGTTTATCTAGCCAATCCCTCCAGTAATGAATAAATGATACTTCCCAGGCGGCTGATCACTGAGCTGGGATCTAAATTAGATTAAATGCAGCTATAGATTCTGTAAGGGCACAGCCTGTGTAGTGGCCATGGGGGTAGACAGCCCTTGCTTCCCATAACCAGCAAGCCTGATCCTGTGTGGCTGGGGGGCTGTTCAGGTTGAGCTCTTAGAGGGAATTAGTTTTTTCCAGGCTTGCCTATGTGTCCCTTTAATAAAGACCAGCACAACTAAGGGCTGAGCAGAGTGGGACCAGGCTGCAAGTCATAGGACAGATGGTGGGGTTTTTCAGGGTAGAAGTGCAGAGATGAGAACTCAGAGACTAGCAGTGGTGACTCCCATTGAAGAAGTGATGAAAAATGTTAAATAGGGAGACTTCTGCAAATAAGAAATCTTTGCAATGACTCTCAAGTATTTGAAGGTTGACTATTGAATGTCAGGCAGCCTGATTGTCTCAGGGTGTGGGGACAGGATCTTGGATATACATACACCCTGGCTGTGGCTTCTGTTTTACCAAAAATGAAATACTTTGCCACACAGCTGAGGAGAGCACAGTCCCAGCTATTTCCCAGCTTTGGTGCAGGCATTGCAGCACATGGATCTGCCTGTAGGTTTTTGTAGTGGAAGCATTATGCTTCAGCCTCTCTATGTGTTTGTACAGCTGTCACTCACAGTGCCCTTCAGGTGTGTTCTGTCAGGATCCCAATGCTCTGCTTGGTGTCTCCAAGGCTTTGTGCCACAATCATGCAGCTTGCTCTGCCCTTTCAACTCTGATTTGTTCTTGTTTGGCCATTGCAGTTTCCAGCAAATTGGATATGCATTAGCAAAGCAATTTAGTAGAACTGCAGCAAGTGTGACTTTCAGCTGCCCCCACACAAGATCATATTATAGCAGAGGAAGGTTAGTCTTTCCTGAGGTGGCTGTGGTGAGATCACACTGAGGTTATATATAAAGTTACGCAGGGAAAATTAATTTAAATCAGAGGATTAAATAGCTACTGTTTAATATGTTAAATAATTTTGGCTTATATTTGTAATCACTAATTATTTTTCTACTGAAAAACTGATTCTGGCTGGTAAAGTTTTATAGTACTTCTTCCTAATCTAGGGAAAATGCTTTAGTTTCTTCACTGTCACAGAAAAGATAGATGTTGCACCTCTTGTTTACTAGGAAAAGAAACGTGGTTTAGGCCAAGGTGCAGCATCTATCAAAATGTAGCTTAATTAAATGCAGAGTTTTTCAGTAACTAATTAGGCATGCTAGAATAACATAAAGAAATATTACTTTATGTATGCTTTTCATAGAAAACTAATTTATCCACTGGGCAAGGGGAGCTATTACTTAGAATTAATTGGTGTTTCAAACTGCTTGGTCCTGTCACTGTCCTCCAGGATCTTGCAGCTGGAGAGTCTCCTCATCCTGCTGGGTATTTATTCCTAGGTGGAAGAGGTGCACATTGATTTCCTGCCTTTCAGCTCTCAGATGGCTTGTAACTTCTTGCTGAATTAGACAAGTCTGCTGAAGCCTGAAAAGGGAATATTGGAGGGGCAGGAGCAGCTGCTGCTCCCTTCACAGCCCACTTGAGAAGTGCTGCAGTGAGCATGCAGTGCATTGCCAGGGTGGAGGCAAAAGGTGCTGGTTCAGTTGTTTTTTCAGGCAACTTGCCCTTCTCTGATCTTAGTTCCATCTGCTGTTTAATGGTGTAGGAGTAAAACGATTTGCTTTCTTTCAACTGCTGACTTCCTGTTGCTGCAACTGATGCACTTGTGCCTGTGACAGATCTTTCAGGAGCCTAAGAAAGCCAGCCAGGTGGAGCAGGTGCTGGTGGAATATGCCAAGTGCATAAAGGTAAGCTCAGCTGGTAGGCTGGTGGGAGTTTGGCAGCCCAGCTGTGTCTGGGAGTGCTGCTAAAGAGGGCATTGCAGCTTTTAACAAGGAAAGAGGGCTCTAGCCCAAGTGTGGGAGTGTTTCTGAAGCACAGAGATCTTCCCTCCTCATTTAAGTTGCTGGTCCCTTTCCTGCAGCGCTGCAGCCAGGCAGGAGGACAGATGACAGGGGCCCTGCTGCTTTCTGTAGTTGGAGGTAAAATGAGCGAAGGGATCAACTTCTCTGATGACCTGGGAAGGTAAGGTGACTGCTGCTTGGAAGGTGAGCATGGGGCTTGTGACTCCAAGCAGGATGGACATGTCAGTACTCAGATAGAAGACCCTGGGGAGCACATGGCTTGGGCTGATGCTTAAACCAACAGGACCAAGTCTGCTGGGTACTGTAAAACCCGCTTGTCTAGACTACTTTTCATGCAAGCACTGCAGTTAGGCTTGCTGTGCTGGATAATCCCTTGTTCTGGCACCCTGAATTCCTCTGCAGCTTTCTGTTCAGAACATGCTTGTCAGACTGCTGTGCTTTATTGCTGCCTTTGGTTTTCTGGGCTGGCTGTCTTTCAGGGGTGCAGTGACCTCTAATTTATCAGGCTATTGGCAAAGTGCTCTAGGATGAGACATTAAGAATAATGCAGTCCTCCCTTGCAGGTGTGTGATTATGGTGGGAATGCCTTACCCCAACATTAAATCTCCAGAGCTCCAGGAAAAAATGACTTGGCTTGACAAAACAATGGTAACGGAGACACACCTCTGCCTGTTTTACTTCTGCTTTTTAGTATTAGCTTTCCTCCCAGCATGAGTCCCAAGGCTGCATTTGAAGATTTTTTTTTTCTCTTTGAGCTTGCCCTTGTTTCCTGGACTCTGTAGTACCAAAAGCAGAGCCTTCTTCATGCTGCATGCGTACAGGTGGCCCTGAACACAGGGAAGAAGCTTAGGGAAGGGAACCAGCACTGAGGCTCACTGGGAAATTTGAGTTCTAAGGGGAGCAGGGTCCCTTCACCCCAGAGGAAGTGGTAGAACCTGCTTGCCAGGATCTCTTCTTCTACTGGCTCACTTTTTCTTTCTCACTGCCCACTGGAGATGCTGTTTCCGGGCAGATGGACAAGTTCTCTGCCTGCAAGGGGGCCCTGGCCTGGCTCTTTGTGACTGCTCAACATAGGTTTCTGACTGCAACCTTTCTTCTGTCCCTCCTACGCTCAATTTGGCGGTGGGGAGTGTAGAAGCATTTGCCTCACTTCGTCATTAATACTCCCTAGTTTGATTTTACATATGCTTCATGTTCAGCCTTCCTTACCTATTTCTTTTTCAGCCCAGAGCTGCTGGTCAGGCACCTAGCAAAGTCCTGATTGAAAACCTATGCATGAAGGCAGTAAACCAGTCAATAGGTAATTCATCCTTCCTTGGACCGACTGAGGGATACGAAATGTGACTACACTGAAGCAGGAGGGTGGGAGAAAGGGGATGCATTACCAGTCCAAGTACAGATGATGGGAACATGAGCTTCCTTGCCTGAGAACAAACACTTGAGTGGGGCATTTTACTGTGGTTATACTCTGTACAGGCAGAGCCATTCGTCATCAGAAGGACTTTGCAAGCATCCTGCTGCTGGATCACAGGTATACACGCCCTGCTGTCTTTACCAAACTGCCACAGTGGATCAGGGAGAGAACCCAGGTGAAACCTGCCTTTGGAGCTGCATTTGCAGAGTTAAGGAAGGTTAGATCTTGTGCCTTACATACTGCTAGCAAAACTGTTTCCCACTGCACTCATCTGTACTTTTCTTAAACCACCACTTTAGAGTAAGACCAGGCACAAACTCTGGTTTTTTGTGTTCCTAGTTCCATCGAGGAAAGTCAGATACTTTGTGATCTGGACCAGAGACCAGGCTGTTAAGTCAGTTCTGTGAGCTACACCTCTGAAGAATGCCTGAACCAGCACAAGTTCCTGCTTCTCTGTACCAAGGACTGTATGAACTTCTGCCTCCTTTGTGGATGTCTGCTGTTCAGTATCTGAGTGCTATGATGGTGAGACAGCCTTCAGCACCATAACCAGGAGGGAAACTGGTTCTAGGTCTGAGGCAGTTCAGGGTAGTAGCAGCAGGATCATATCTGTTCACAGCAGTTAAGGTTTTATTTAATTTGATTAAATATGTTCAACCTAAGCACTTAAGTATTTGGAGTATATTTATTTTGACTGAACACATCTGCCTTTTCCTGTCAACCAACAAGCATAGGGGGCTTGAAGCCCAGGGAAAACAGAGTTCTGGTAAGAACTGTAAACTTTAGTTTGTGTCACTTTAGAATTACACAGTCGGGCTGGTAAGACATGGGGCAGCTAGAGGTAGCATTGCTTATCCCCTTCTTTCTGCCTTTCTTCAGTAGTGTGATAACTGTGCCGACAGCAGAGGGAGCGTTAAACTNTTCGTTTGCAAAAGCCTAGCCATACCTTTCTTCAGACAGTCAAGAGATTCAAGGAGCAGTTCATTCTTTCAAGGCGAATGAAGATATGACCATAAGAAAGCACAGCACTTTTCCTTTGATCAAGCCTAAGCACAGGATTGCTCTGCTCCTTTTTAATGCCTAGGTTTTTGAATTCAAAGGAACTTTCTGTAGAAAAAGAATTTTTTTTTTAGTGTAACTTTTTTGGGCTTCTTTCCTAGGTCACAGGTCAGTGTTAGAGGGCAGTGACAACAGAGATGGATGTGAGTGGACAGCTGGGCTTTCCCTTAACACTCTTAATGGAGCATGGGTCCTGCTTTCACAAAGGCAAATGCTGCAAGGACTGCTTCCTTCAACTTTATTGACATTTGTCAGACAGCAACAAGCAAAGAATTACCATAGGCCAAGTAAAGAAAGAAACCATCAAGTGCAGAGGCACCAGGAATTAGCCCCCCATGAAGGGGCACACTCATCATTCTCTCTTCTGGCAACAACCAAGCAAACAGAAACTTCAGCAAGCAAGCATGCAGCAAGATAAATGAGGCAAGGGCTGTTTGCCTGCAAGAGATTCTTTTGCAGTTGTCACCAGTCACATTAGGAAATACTGAGGGCCCTTTCAATCAGGAGCAATGCTAGTTGTGATCCTCTGAACACAGGCTGCCCCAGTGCCTGCCAGCTAAGGCAGGATTTGTTTCACCAGCATGAGCAGCAGCAGCCTTTGAGAGGGAATGTAGTATTTGAGGGGGAGAACAGCTGACAGCAGAACAAAACCCCTCATGGATAACTATAAGATCAGCAGTAGTTAGCTCCTGTTGCTCCTGCTCTTCAACAAGAAATGACAGGGTTGCCATACCGTGCCAGCATCCATCCTCCAGAAGGTACTTCCATAGGCTGATGTCTCTTAAAGGTGCTTAGTTCAAGAGTTCTGGGATTCACAGACACTCAAGTGACCTCATCTATGACTCCCAGTCATCCTCATCTTCCTCACCCACAGGCTGCTGTGGAGGTGGGAGGGGTGGTATTGAGTCTGACATACGAGCAAAGGCACCAGCAGGACTTCCAGGAACATCAGGATTTCCAGAGGCTCCTGGCCCTTTCCCTGAAATACCTATAAGGGAAGATAAAGCACCAATGAGTGACATCTGAGGACTAGAGAACATAGAGGGGCTCAGTGAAGGGGAGGGTGGAAACCATGCCTCCTACTGCTGCTACCAGCATCCAGGTGACCCAGGCCAAGTGGAATAGCCCTGTGCCAAGGGCTCATTTAACTAAAGCTCCACCTGAGCAAGTCCATGCCTTCCTCTGCCCTGTGCCAGGTGCTGAGGGGTGACACTGGCCCTAAATGCCCCAGGTACCTGCCAAGCCTTGGGGCAACTCAGGTGCCCCAGCACTGAATGAAAAAAAAAAAAACCCCACCACTGCCCCTTCCTCACAGGTAGAAATCAAGTCCATCATCTGCCTTGAACACAACCTCCTCCAGTGTCTCCACAGCAGGACCTGCTCACCCTCTGTGAAGACACTCCCAGCCATGCTATGGCATGCCTCCTGGGCTAAGTGTCTGTTCCTGTTTCTAGGGCTGGGTGACTGACACACCTGAGGTGCCATCCTAGGGTGATGGAGCAGCCCACCCTGCAGGACAGTACCTTTGCGCCTCAGCACCAGTTTGTTGAAGAGGTCTGACATCAAATCTCCACCTTGTCCTGTAGCTCTCACTGAAACAGAGCAAAAAAGTTAGACAAGAAACACTTATCAGTCTGAATGGAGCGTGGAGCACTGCAGTGTAAGCATTCTCCTGCAATATTGTCTTCTGATTCAAGAAAACCAGACAAACCTCTAATCTTGTATCACACCCGTAATCCCTCTCACTACTGTCCAGTTTCAGGTCAGGGAAACACAGGGTAATGGCATCTTCTGGGGAAATCCGAAAGTGGAATTCCTTGAGGCCCAACAGGAGTTGGGCATTTGCCGCCTCATTCTGCCAAACCAACTCCATCAGTATCCTCCCCGGCTCCTTAAACCAACGTGTTGAAGCCAGCTGAGCCCTCATTCTCTTGGCCCCAGGGTTTCCTTTGTGTGTCTGCCCCCATGCAGCACACACAAAACTTCTAGGTGTGCCCTGAGACAGAGCAGATCTCCATCAAGAACACTAATGCCCTTCTGGCAGGTGAGGTTTAGCAAGTTCAGCAGAGCTTTGGCTGAATGGGAGACATCTGAGACCTACACCAGCTTGTGAGGAGAAACAACAACGTTCTGCTCTGTATGTTCACTGTGCCCCTGGCTTGCCCATCTCCCTCCAGACCTACACCTCCCCAGCCTGGGGCACAAAGCAAGGAAGATCAGTTCTACTGAAGAGCCTCGGCACCTTGTTCTTGTTCCTTCTGCTTCTTCTTTTCCAGCTTCCTCTCCTTGACACTGCGGAGGTTGGCCTTCCCAATGCCACCAGCCTGCCGGATAGACTCCAGGAGACTGGCACGCCCAGTAGAGGGGTTCACCACCTCCTTTGGGGCTCCCTGGACTGAAGCTGCAGGAACAGTAAGGACAGGCAACACCTTGGGTCAGTTCACCAGCTACAGGCCCAACGAAATCCCCATGAAAAGGACTGCTCCGATACCCTGCCTAGGGCTGTGAGCCAGACCCAGGCACCTCTTGATGGGCTTATGCTCAGCCCAGCCAGCAGAGGCCCCATCAAGTGGTCTCCCTGGCAAGTAGGAGCAGTTTCTACTCCCACCACAGCTTCCCTCCTCTGCGAGAAGGCTGGGAAGCCACAGGGAACCAAGCAACGACAAGGGCTGAAGCCAAGCAACCCAAGTTAGATTCTGCTGGGGAAGCTGTGGAGATGGCCAGCCCTTACCTGCAGGCACTACACTGCTGCTCTCCTCGCTTGCTGTCCAGGATGGCTCAGAGGTGGCTGTTGGCTGGGGCAGGGGTGGTGGCGGAGGCACAGTAGCTGGGGTAACAGGAGGTGGGGGGGGAGGTGGTGGTGGTGGAGGCGGCAGCAAGAGTTCAGCATCTTGACTATCTGAAAGATGAAAGAAGTTGCAACTGAGGAGTCCCAGAGGACAGCATGCTGAGAGAGCTTCAGCTCAGAGCTTCTCATGCCTCAGCAGCACCAGATCAGAGTCCACACACACTGTGCAGCAGAGCACTTCCACCCTGTGCAGCAGCTCTTAGTAACAGGCAGAGCCAAAGGCAAGGTTTGAGATTACCCTACTCTACCCTCCCCAGCTCCATGCCTGTTAACTAAGTGCTTGGGAGGTGAAAAGCCCAGAACCTGGCCAGCACTTGAGCAGGTTGCGGCTTTGACTCAGGCCCAAGCACAAGCCAGAGGTATCTCCAACATCCATCTTGAAATTTTCACCAAGGGACTTTATCCACCTTGTCTCCACCTTCTAGCAATCGCTGCCTTCCTCCTTCACAGGGTCCTGGAAGCAGGAATTGGACATACCTGGTTGCAAAGGCTCCACTGACTCAGTGTTGAAAGTAGGCAGCTCTGGAATAGCGCTGCTAGGGGCGGAGGGTGCGATGCCAGGGCCCAGGTCAGCACTGTACATGAGATCTGCAGCAATGCCAGGCAGGTCTGGCAGGTAGGACGGCACATCGATTTCAGGGACCTGGCCCAGATCTGGCACATAGAAGTAATTTTCAGCCACCTGAAGGAAACCCAAAACAAAGAGATAACGCTGTGACTACACATTCAACCACACTCCAGCAAAGCTCCAGGTATGGCCACTACAAGGTGTTGGGACAAAGTCAGTCCCATGCTGGGGCAACTGTGTTGGTGCACTGCCTGCCCCATGTCCACACCAAGCACCTTTGCTTATACTGGCTGGTCCTTCTGTTTGCAGCAGCAGCCACCCCTTCCTAGCAGGTATGATGGAGCACAGGCCTCCTGCTAGGCACCTTCCAGTCATGGCACATCAACTTCATAGTGCTCACAAGGCTCAGGAATTAGCAAAAGGGGGATTTATCACGTGATGGAGCCTCCAAAATCCTCTAGAGCCCTGAGGTTTAGCAGCAAGGTGAATTGAGGTGTTTACATTACTCTTCTCACATCACCCAGCAATGGTTTGAGCAGAGAGAAACACCTGCCCAAGTTTGAGGTTTTGTGTTATCCATCAAGACCCAAACGGTACTTCAAGCTCCAAAATGGGCAAGGTCCTTCTCATAAGTGAGACAACCTGCAGCCCCATAAGGGGCCATTTTCCTACCTGTTCTCTACCCTACACAACTCCTTTCCTCTTAAGAAAGCTGAGCACAACTCCCTGAAGGGGAAGCAGCTGCACTTCCACAGCTGCATCTCACCTGTCGGTCCAGCTGTCCCCTTTTGGTGATGGAGAGAGGAGCATCAAAGAGTTTCTCCTCTGTCTCTGTTTCCAGAGCCACATGGGTCTTGGTCACTGCTCCAGCCAGAGGATCCAGGAAAACATACTTCTTGTACCTAAAGGTAGATGACAAGTATTTCAGTGATGCCACTTCAGAGCCAAGGCCAGAATAAACAGCATACCCAACAAGGCCTGGGAGATGGAGACATCCTGACTTGCTCATGCAGGTGGTCCAGTTTCCTTCTTCTAGCTCCATTTTCCTGCCTTTTGCCTCCACAACCAGAGGTGATCAGCTCCCCACCCTGCCAGTGCAGCCTCCACATTCACCCTAAAGCAAAGCCCCACTGCACTGTCATCATTACCAAGCATGCCCCCTCTCACAGCAAGGGCAGGTGAACAGTATAGCACTGCTCCAGCTCTCACAGGTTCTCAGTAGTGTTGAAGAGCAGCAGGGAGCTGAGCGAGCTGATATTCCTGGGGAGGCTGCCAAGACCTTCTTCTGTGTCATCCTCCTGGTGAATTTTGGTGCTCAAGCACACAGGGAAGTACTTGAGCTTCTCCTGCAAGAAGACAGATAACAGGCGGTAAGACACTAAAACCAGAGCTGCTGAAACAGCTCTCTCCAGCCACCACAATCTACACTGCTGGGTCCACTGCATGGACTGGGAACCCTACTGCTCCCTCTCCACCTCCTTTTGAGCAAGGAAGCACATGGACAACACTGCAACTCCATGCTCATGACAAATCTCAGCAGTTCATACTCATGGCATGTGCTTTTGGTGCCATGGATAGGTCATACTGAACAAGTATTGCTGTGGCAACAATCCACCAAAATAAAACAAGCACTCAGGCTCTATAGCCAGAGGCAGGGATCATGCACTGCAATCTAAAAGTCATTTGTTACAGTGTCTCCAACTACTAGACATCTTCATGCAGGCAGAATCCCCCAAACATCTCTATTACCTCCCCTCTGCTGCCCTCAGTTGATATTTTAAGAGATGTGATCCCACTAGTGGGGTATGTAGGGAAAGCAAAGGAAAAGGAGGTTAGGAAAAAATAGAGTGCCTGCACTAGGCAAGAGATCAGGATTTTCTCTTTGCGCAGGGTGGAATGTGTGCCAGATGGTCTTGCAAAGCCTCAGGGATTTGCAGGAGTTTTCAACTCTAATGAACTGAAATCTCCTCTCTCGGTTCTAAAACTTCATGCATAATATATAGAGCTCCCTTTAGAAAAGGACTTATTACATCTGAACTGCTTGACTTTTATATAGAACACGAATTGCCATCCCAGATCAGAGCAGTGTTTCAGCTAGCGTGACAGCGCCCACTGCCAGATGCTTAGGGGGGTGAAGCTCAGTGCCCACAGCACACTTTGCTGCAGAGGGAAGAAAGGCATCAGCTCCTGATCCCAGAGACAGCCCTGGGATGGACAAACCTCTACCCTAGATCCCTCCCCACGCCTTTCCTCAGCACCTTCACAACTCCTTTCTTCACAAACTAGGCCAAGCAGCAGCTCAGCAGCTGTGAGGTGGTAAGGGTCCATATCAGAAGAAACTAGAGCGCTAACCAGGACAGTTTGTCAGGTTAAATAATTGGCCACACTCTTGTGTTTTTCTTCTGTCACCAGAAGATGATCACTTCAGACACTGTCCACAGTTTCCCACTGCCTCACTGCTTCCAGCATCCCTGCTCTATCCCATTCTCTGAGTCCTTCCCTCCTCCTTGTAGGGGGAAAATGGAGACCACTATTGGCTCAGTTTAAAGACCACATCTCAGTGACATAAGCAATTTCTGCTGACTGAAATTTCAGGCTTGAATTTGGTAGCCAGAAATCCTGGGAAATGGCTTAGTCACAGCTCAGTTAATCCACTAAGAGTCTCCGAGTCTGACGCTCTGAGTCTACAAAGTGCTGTAAGAAAAGACCCAGGAGGTTTTGATTTAAATGGTTTTTTTCTCTCCCCAAATAACACGTTCCAACTTGTGAAAAATACACTGAAATAGACATCTTGAACTTTTACAGCAGCAAGTAGGCAAAAATACATAAATTGTTATTTAGAGACCCTAGAAGCAGAGACTCAGAAAGGTTCTTTTGATCATTAATATTCATTTCCCAATGTTTAATTTTTTAAGCATGAGGGAGTACTGATGTTTTTGCTAGAACTGTTCACACACACTTAGCACTGAAGTCATAGATTTTTTTTTTTATTTTCTCTTTGTAGATTTCAATTAGCACTGGAAGACTCTGCCTCACTTTAAGGGCGGAGTGAGAAACCAAGCATTGCCTACATTTACTTTTAAGTTTCATCTAAGCCACTTTAAAAGCACTAAGCATGAGTATTACTCTGAAATATGAGGCTCTACATAATCCTTTTCATTTAAGTGCCAGCAAAGTACTAGTCTTATTCAAGTACCCAGATCTGTTTTGAAACTTAGAGCAGCTACCTACTGTCAATAATAATCTGCAACTGTGAATTCCACAAGTTAAGACCCCATTGAAGAATTTTTCTTACAGGGACACTGAGGCCTTAAGTTGAAGGTTCAGCAACGCTGATATACTTGAAGTCATGGGGCATGCCTGAATACTAAAATACCCCAACCCGGGGTTTGGCAACTGGCAGGCTCACATCCTTAAGGATGCTGCATTTCCAGGCATTTTTATCTCTAACAGCCAACAGTTACAAATATATAAAGTCACCCTGGTTCTAAAGTTTAATTAAGCATACACTCTTAAAAAGGGAATTGGGTTGATACACCAGAAATCCTATTCTCCCCATGCCAGTGGCATGCTGAAGCTAGCTGGAAAAACACTTGAAGATAAGTGCCAAAAACCCAGTTCACACCCCTCATGCCCATAGTGGAGGCAGAATTCACAAGGACACGCCAAGCTACTGACATTTTTGAAGCCTTGTGAGGTTACTCCAGCAGTTGGGCTGTAACTTTTGCTTGGATCTCCTCCCAAGCTCAGGCAGACCATGTCTCCCACTTTGTTTTTCAGCCTCCTAAGGGGTACTTGGAGCACCTGGATACAGATCCTACTGCAAAGGCAATGCCCAGTGCCTGAGAAACCCCACAGGGCTGCAGCCAACTCATTGTTAAACCCTATCTAGCTGCTACCACAGCAACGTGCAAAGCAAGCAGCTTTCCAGGCTTCCCAGAAGGACCTCGTTTCTGGCACTTTTAACCATTAGTGCTTACCTTACCAGACTAAACAGTGTCCTCTCAACAGCTGAGCTTTCACTTGTGTGGTGTGTGGAGGTGGAAAGGAAAATTTCCCAGGAGGAAAGCATTAAATAAAACTGCAGAACCAGCCACATTTTCAGCTCAGCTACTTTCCCCTCAGAGCACAAACTTTAAGCGCAGAGCACAGGCTACCACCACTTACCCTCAAACTGATGTGAGCAGAGCTTACTTTCCTGGTGGGGCATGTGAGTGTCTATGCAAGTGAAGTTAGCAAAGGCTACTGCAACTGCTCCCAGCAAAGAGGCCCTCATTAGAAGTGAAAAAGGGCAGCGAGCCTCTGCTGAAAGCCCTGAATAATTGAGGAAGGCACAAATGCAAACATTAGGTTTCCCTTTGTCACATTTCATTATTGCAAGGCACATCAGGCTCTGTGCTCTGCTATGGCCAAGAAGGGCCTGTCCCCCCTGGAATATAGTCAGAGCTTGGCTGCATGGAGCCCCACTCAGCACATCAGCTGCTCCTGGCACAGGTTCCTCCATCATTCATCACCTGACAGCCACTCAGCAGCACAGCAGCATCTCCTCACCCTACAGGAGAGCTGCAGGAGCTAGTGTGTGTGTGAGCTTGGCAATAGTAACAACACTGCTGGATGAGGAAGGGTCAGCAAAGCCAGAGAAAGATCAACAACCCCAAGGGAGATTCAAAAGATGGGTCACAGGAGAGGAGGAACAAATACAGACATCACCCAGGGCTTGCAACAAAGTCCCTGTGGTGATGGCAACCGTGGTCATGAAGGGCACAACATAGCAAAGGTACAGAGACTGCCTGGGACGGGGAAGAGGTAGCATTGCAGGAAGATGGCAGGGCCTGTGGGAAAGAGCCTATTGGAGCCAGTGGCCCAGCTGGACGGGCACACTGTTTGTTCTTTGCAGGACACTGCTTTTAGCAGCTGCTGCTCTTCTCAATCCCTTCCCTGTGCGAGGGGCTGTACACTGGCATTAGCCCTTCAGGATGGGAGTGCATCTCCCCTGTCCACTCATTGCCTACCTCTGCTCCCCTCACATGCTCTGATGGGATAGGTCCACCAGCACTACTGCAACCAGCCTCCCTTTGTCAGCCAGCAGCAGGTCCCATGAATCTCTGCCCTGCGCTACTGCCAGGGCTTGAAGGAAACATGAACCCTGCTGAAGTTTGTCAGCTGTCCGCTCAGCCAGCAACCTTGCTTCCTTGGCCTGGCTGAAATATTCATAACTACCTCACTGTGAGAGGTCTCAACTCCATTAAAACTCAGGAAAGTTTAGTGCGATAAATTATTCAGTAGCAGCTTTATTTTTGGGCCAAGGCACACAAGGATGAGGAAGGAAGTCTCCTTAGGGTGGAATGCAGGAAAGCTGTCAGAGTGATCCCTAACCTGCCAGGAACAGCACATCTGCTACTCCTGGCACAACACATACACAGCAACTTCTAAACTTTAAGCACAGCAACTCTCTCTCCTCTCCTTCCAACCTGGGGATGTTGACCCAAATTGCTGAAATATCCTTTGGTAGCATTTCCTGCCAAATCCACTATTTCTCAGACCTCTGTAAGAAGCCCCTCTTTGCCACTCAATCCACAGGCTAAAAAGGAACTTCAACATCACCAGCTACAGACATCTGTGCTATGGGCATACTTGGAAGCCCCAGCTGTGCAGGGAGTTGAGAGACTCAGCTCCTCTGAAGCGCTTGCAACCTACAATAGCTGAACATAAGGCAAGGGGAGAAGCAAAGCATAAAAAAACATGTAAAGAAGTAAAATCATCTTCCCCCTCCAAGATGTAAAACGTACCTAGGAACCAGGGAGGGACAACACCCAAGTGAGATGATTTCTTGGGACAGAAAAATGCTCTAATGACTCCTTTTTCTCATGACAAAATCACAAGCATTTTCACCCTTCCATTCTCAACACTGCTTATATTAGAGCCTTCAGAAACTATTTTTCAAAAAGCCCAAAGCCCAGTCCGCAGCACTGCAGCTAGAAATGGGGATGTTTCAGGAAATGGAACTGTTCTGGAGAGTTAAGAGCCAACAGCCAAACTGAGCACTTAACCGGCCAGCCAAGGTCTTGTACTGACAAAGCCCTCTCAAACTGGCAGCTCTGCAAGTTTCCCAGCCTGACTTCACACACCCTCACCAACAAGCCAAGATGAAAAGATGTTCTGCTCTCAGCCTATATCCTAGAGCTCTGGTATACTTCATCAAACAGACTAATAGCCTCCTAGCTTCTCTTTGCTTCTTCATCTCAAAGTCTGTTCCCCTCCTTACCTGCAGAGCCTTCTCATCCAGCACTCGGTGTTTGCTCTGAATTTTGTGCCTTGGCCACTTCTGTTTAGCTGGGTCTTCTGCACCAGCAAAAATTGAACTGTACTCCTGCAGCCGTTCAGGGGCTGGATACTTCGCACTGGAAAATACCTGTGGAGAGACAAGAAGGGACTGAAAAATCCCCGCGACTAGGCAATCCTACACTACAGAGACACATGCAGTGGAGTAAGCACACAATCTGTGCTGCTGATAGGAAAGGACAGCCTTGGAGTCAATAGGCTTTTAAGGGCTACCTGCAAGGACTCAATCACACATGGGCTACCACTTCAAAAAGTAAATGTGCCAGAGCTTACTCTCTCTGTATAAATACTAGGAGATCACAGGCTACAACTGGCATGCAGGGAATCTGAAACACTGTATTAAAAGGAAGAAGAACATGGAAAGAAGAGTTTTCACCAGTTTTACATGGCTCAACAAGATTAAGACATGCTAAGAGGAGGGTCTCTAACAACAACTTTCATTCAAATAGCCAATGTCTACGAGCCTGAAGTGAGAGGGTGTTGGGCTTAGGCACATGCCTTTTGGTCAGGAAGAACCTGGAGCAGCAATTTATATAAGCCTCATAAGGCCAGGAGCTGTGTGGTCTAAAAATCATCAGCTGGCCAAGACAGAAAGGAAATTCTCATCACAACCCTGCCCAGCAGCGAGGCATAAAGAGGTGAGCAGCAGCAATTGCAGCAGCCGAGCACCTGTTCTTCTCCAGAGCTTATATCAGGAGTACAGAGAGAAGGTGGAAGGAAGAGGGGAGGCCATGCAGCCTTCACTGAAGCCACTACCTTAATAGCCTTCTTGCTGCCCTTTATCTTCTCAATCTTCGCTTGGGCAAGCGTGACTCTCTCACCGATTGCCTGAAGCTGTGCCCGGCTGGCCTCCACCCGCTGGGAAATCCTAGGAGACAAGTACCTTTCTTAAGATAAAGAATCCAGAACCAGACATTTTTTAGCAACAGCCAGTGCCCAGGGCCTCAGGGAAGAATGTGAATCTTGGTGAACTGGATTGTTTCTTAAGTCAAAGTAGTGCTAGTTGAGATATGCTTGTTCTGGTCCCATTGAGAGCTTTATGCACTCCGACATGAAGGTAGGTCTAGTCCATGACTCCAAACACAATGTTCCCATGGCTCTTTGAGGCACAGTATAGAAAGATGGAGAACTGCAGCTTTTTTGTGACAGCAGAGTGCCACAAGCCCAGCCAGTTATTAACTACCAACATATTTTTAATAAAAATGACTTGTTAACAATGAAAGGCAAAATGTGCTAACAGAGTTCAGGACTCACAAGGCTTATCCTGTCCTCTACTATACCAGCAGTTTGTTGCATGACTTCTTCCATGTTGTCTTATCTCAACCCATGAGTTTTCTCACTTTGACCCTCCGAACTCTCTTCCCTCCATCCCGTTGACAAGAGAAAGCAAGTGAGTGGCTGTGTGGTGATTATTTGCCAGCTGGGGTTAAACCACGACGCTGTATCAGCATCAAAATGCTTTGGGACTGAACTGAGAAGCACTCTTGTGACAACAGTGGATAGCAGTCACTGGTTAAGTACCTCTGCGTTCACCATGTGGGCATCTTCCTTTCCCACAAAGCTTACAGCAGAAGCCTTGCATACAGGGGCAGGACTGAAACTGCCACTAGGTTGTGCACAGTTGCTACCATGCAGCAGGAACTGTCACACAGGTTCAGTCAAAGGCTAAGAGATACATGAGGATCAGGCATCAGCCACAGGTCACTATGGAGTCACCTTCTCAGAAGAGACTTTCCTTCCCCATGCGCAACTAGCAGGTTTTTCCTAGCTTCAAGCACAAAAACTGAAAATTGTTCTGAATCTCCACTCTTCTAATGAAGCCAGCAAAGAATATTTTTGTGTCTATACAACCCATTAGGAGAGATAGCACTGCACTTCAGCAATGTTTTGTAGCAATGAGTTCCATTGGATCATTTTGTGCCTGCAAAAATCAATCTCAAGTACTGCCTTTAA
Organism: Bucco capensis; assembly: GCA_013396975.1. NCBI lineage: Eukaryota > Metazoa > Chordata > Aves > Piciformes > Bucconidae > Bucco > Bucco capensis. The sequence goes on from VWZO01017218.1 coordinate 910,619, forward strand.
ATTTCACCAGAAGTCCCTCTTTGCTCCCATGCTTCTTTTTCCCCACTCTGTGTAATTCCTTTTAGTTACAAATTTGACAACAGCAGTGATCCATGATTCCCATTTTCAAACTGTACCAAATCCATATTTTCAAGTATTTATGCTCTGTGCAGCACAGTCTGTGTGCTGAAATGGACTCCACTAAAGCCCCCATGGTAGGTACTGAAAAAATAGCAAGTACAAGCACCCTATTCACCTTGTAACATTGTGGGGAAAAAAACCCCAAAACAACCCACTTCTTCCTCTAAACAGCTTTAAGTGTTTGTTTGTTTGTAGCCATGCTCCCCTCTTCTTAGAGGCATGAAAATCCTTCCTTGTACATATGGTAGGAGAGCACACAGCCTGTTTCTACTTTTTTCTTTTCAGAGTGGGAGATGAGCAAAACTGAACCTCATGAGATTCTCCCTCTTGGAATTATTCTCCATTTCCCCATCCTTTTATTTTAAACACAGCCAACAGCTTGTATTTTGTACCAACATTAAGTACAAATCTGTTCATGATTTCCTTCCCACACCCTCCCTCTGTCTCAGTGGAGTAAGTCCACATCACTTATACACTTGATAGGTTCTCAGAGTGGTTTCTGCTGTTCCTTTCAGTGTGCATTTCGTAGCACCTGTCTGCAGCAAATTTCATGTGTCATAGGGCTGTCCCATTGTCTTGTTTTGTTATAGTGTGAAATGTTCCTGAAGGATCTAAGTCTTCCCTAACTGTCCCCCCACCCCCCGCACATTTTCCCTCCTCACAGTTCACTTCTTTTCTAGATGTTTCATAATTGTATTGATTGACACTATTTCCAGTACTGCTTCTAGGGGCATCTATTTTTACTTCCTTCAAAGCTGAAAGAAATGGTTATTTCTGCTTTGCTACTCTCCCTCAAATCAATGATGCAACTTTCCATCTCACCTGTGAGCAGACATCTCTCCTAGAAGAGCTCAACAAAGCCTTCCTAAAGCTCCAAATAAGAGCAAAGTATCAATTGCCTTTTAGCCAGCACCCTGCTGACTGCTAGAGAGAGTTCTCAAGGTTTGACAAGGTATATGTTTCTCTCCCACAAGGAACCATTAAGCAAATAGTTATGCAACTATTGAGTTATCCTCAATGCCTCATCAGGTATCAGTCTCTTCCTTTCCCTTCCCACACTCACTTTTTCACCAGCTGTGAAGAAGCACAGGATTTTTTGAAGAATCCACATTTAACAGTCACCCTCTAAGACCCCTGCTTCAGGAGATGAATGGTGGTGCCACAAATCCCTTTACACTCCCCTCAAACACAGGCAGTGTATTGGCTACTACAAAGTGCTTCTTGGTGCTAGAGTACTAACATCTCCCATAGTGCTTGAACAGCAGCAGAGGAAGAACAGAAAGCACCTCTCAGCCCACAGTGCTGCATACATCTTTCTCTTTTAGGGTTTGCTAGAACCTCTCTTAAAAAGGAAGCATCCCTAAAAACTGGTAATTACTATGCCCTAGCTGCAACAGCAGTGGTGCATCCAGAAGGGAAAAAGGGAAGACATCTATAGCTCCATCCAGTCCTACTGCCCACCAAATATAATTAAGAGTGACTACATTCACCCATAATAGGACAGTATCAGGCAGACAACCCACTGCCAGCATGAGCTGGGGAAGTTGTCCAGCTCAGGTGTTTCAAACCATGCTGGCTCTTCTCTGAGGCACCTTCTGTACTTTCTCCTGTGATCTCCTACTCTAGGATTTGACAGGCCAAATCCCACTGACCTTAGGAAAACTGTCAAAAGCCTCCAACTGAGATGGTACAAATGCAAGCCCACAACACAGAAGGAATACACACCAGTCTACAGCATTAATCTATTTGTTGCTGAGCAAGATAACCAAGAAAAAATATTATTAAACCTCCTCAATCCAACTAATCCAAATTCTATCACATGTACAGGCTCCTAAAAGTGCATGGCTGTTATGCAAGTACAGTTCAAGATACAGTCACCCATGTTAGTTAAAAGAGGCAATACACCATAATGAAACTGAAAAATACATGGGAAAAAATCTTGATGTTAAAATGTCCTTCAGCAACTTCAGTATTTCTACTGCTGTGGAAACTGAACTTAGTCCAAGGGGTCAACTAGTGTTTGTAAAGAAAGGAAACAGGAAGGGATGGAGAGGGCTGTTGCCAATGATTTCAGTGGCAAGGTATCTGAATCAAGGTGGCATTCGGACAACAACTTCTATTTTAAAAGGAGTGTGTCACTGAGTGGCATTTGTTTGAAAGGCAATTGCAATCAGGACAGGAGGGGTAAGTGTTAATAAAATGGCCCATTACTGCCCCTCAGAACCCTGCATGCAGACAGCCAAAAACACCATCATCATCTGAACCAACCCCATGCCTGTCCTGTTAATCACTGCTGTGATATTTTGCTCTTGGTGCTCTTTTCTGCTTGAGAAACCCCTTTAGTTAGATTCAGTGTGACTATGGAGTTGCAAAGAAGCAGAAGGCATACAGTGACAGTCCCTCCCTTTGGGCAGGATGCATGCTTTGGGACAAGTGAAAAGGTAGCCTACAGAAGAAAGGAGAGTCTATCACCTGCCTTCAAATCCTAGGCACTGAGCCAAAGCAACCCTCCCCTCCTAATGCTTTTCTTTGGGGAAATAATACATGCGGCAGATTAAATCTATCTCATGGATTATCTCTTAATCCATACAGACTTTTATTTTTGATCTAAGCAGATATTAAAGCCAATCTTTCAGCTGCTTTGATCCAAGCTTTCACATTCTCTTGTCCCTCTGAAATCTTTTTGCGGTCAAGACTGCCGCACCTCATCTCCAACTTAGATTTCATTTCATCTTTCTCCTAAAGCCCTCATCCTGCTGCCTTGAGCTACACTTCATTTTAGAGGCAACTCTCTCCAACATCCACTGCACTAGGAATACTTCCTCCTACCTCACTGCCTCATCCTTGCTGGCCCTGTATCCTCTGTCCCACCTGCAGCCATAAAGCAGATCACTTTCTGTTATTTCCTTACAGCTCCTCTGATAAATGTGACATTCAGGCAGCTACTGGAAGACCTGCTCTGCTGTGACTGTGCCTGCTCATGGAGGGGATAGAAATCACTGTTCTCTTACTCCCATAGGAAAAAGATTTGAAGCATTAGAAATCTGGCATTCAGGACACTGGACACTGCCTGTCAGTTGTCAGTGGTGGCGATACCACTATATTTCTAGGAGAGCCCCTAAGTACTCCACAATGCCAAAAATGAACTGTGATGTTCATCAACTATGTTTGTTAGGGATCAGACAGCACTAGGAAAAAGTTTAAGAACAGAGCAGGTTGGTATATTCCCAGAAAGGTAGCTGAGCAGAGGGCATGCAGCTGGAAGGAAGCATCACAGCAGTAGGAAACCCTCTGCTATCTATGCACATCACCCAAAAGCAGCAGGGGTGACAAAACTTGAGAAGTGCGAGAGAGAAGAGGCAAGCTCCACACCAAGGTGAACAAGAAAGGCAAGGCTGCAGAGGCTCTGGGAGCAAACCTCTCTAGAATACCAAAGAACTTCAATTTCATGTCTGAAGTACAAAAGTGAGCAATCAACCAAGGAGAAAGAACATTATGGAGCAGAATGAGAAATGAAGCCGCACGAGAGGATAAGGCAGTTGAAGTATTAAATGACTTTTTCCTTAAATGAGCACTGTATACATCAGAGCAAGTCAGGCTCCTGGTCTCCTCCTAGCCCAAGCTCCAGCCCTGAGAGATAGCAGGGGCATGCTTGGCATTGCTGATCTAAACTTCAGGGTACATATGGTGAATCTGTTCTATAAAAGCTTGGCTTTTTGCTAAAAGTCAAGCCTTCTTTTTTTTCTCCCCTCAACAAAGCATGTCTATTAAATTCCTCCCTTACTGCAGAAGGCATGAATTAGAAGGGATGGAGTTTACGGTTCTTGTATTCTATTATATCCTGAAATTCTCCAAGCAACCGGTGCTGCAGCAGAGTAACAAGGGAAGATAACAGTGCTGGCTGCCATTCTTCCTTCCACAGCACTGGTGCCAGAACCAGCACAATACCAACACTGGTGAATGAGATACCACTAAACCTCTAGAACAAGTTTCAGCGGCTTTCTAAAAGTGAAAAAACTACTGGTGAGGAGAGACTACCTCCCATGGGAAGGGAGGTATCATCCCATGACAAAAGCAGCAGGTAGTGATGGTGCTCAGGGAGCTAAATGCCCACCTTTCTTCTAAGGCTACTGAGCCCCTTCCTCACCCACTTCTTTCCTGGGACCCAGACGCATGTCACTGCTCTCTTCTACTTGTATGCTGTGAAGAAGAAGAAAATCTTAAACTTTTTTCAAGCTTTTATGGTTTCCCCAGGCTGCTGAAGTGATGAGGAAACATCAATGCATCCCCCCTGGTACTTGTAACTCAGAGCTTTGATGCACAATCCACTAGACTGAAGCAGGCCTAGAGAACTAGGCTAGAAAATGTAAGCGTGTTCTGGCTGGCTAACAAAGGATAATGTTTTATGAGGCACCAGAGTGTGCTTTACAAACAGCCTTACTGCTTATGGCTCTTTCTATACACTGCAGTGGCCAGCTCAGAGATCATGCAGCAATGACTAGCAGAGTCAGAAACAGACTGTGAGAAGCTTGAGCCCCATTCTCCCCACTCCCATGCAGTGCCTCTGCCCCAGCAGCTGGCAACATTGCAGGATCAAGTTGGGGAGAGCAATAAAAAGGCTGCTAAGACATTTATGGTTTACAGTGATCAAGGAAAGCATTCAAAGCCACTTCACAAAGCCAATTCACCTCAAAAGTTCGCAAGGCAAAAAGCAAAAAAAGCCAAATACGTTCAACTACTCAAGGAAAGATCAACTTGTTTACTTTCTGCTCTTCTCTCTCTCCATATTTAAGCAGTTTTTTAGATCTTACTTCATGTCTGAGTAAGTGTAATCAGAAACTGTTATCCTACAGCATCTCTGACAGAAAGAAGTCCCAAGTGAGATAGTGTAATCAACGTTCCTTCCTCCATTAAAGGTTTGGGTATTATACTAATTAATGTTTATCATGCTTTGATTGCTCCTTGAGCCTGATTTGCAGGTGTTTCAGCATGCACATATTGCCCTGCTCCTGTGATGCTTAACAGCTCTGCAGACTGGGTTATCCTCAGCAGGATCTAGCATATATCACTCTCCACAGGTCATGTTGATGAGATATTAAACAGCATTCGTCCCTGTATGGACCCCTGAGGGACACCAGTTGCTATAGATCTCCATCTGGACATAGAGTCATTGACCATCCAACCAATTCATTATCCACAGAACAGTCCACCCATCATATCCATCTCTCTCCAATTTAGAGAGAGGGATGTTGTGAGGAACCATGCCAAAGGCCCTACACAAGTCCAGATATATGACACCTGTAGCTCTTCCCCTGTCCACCAATGTAGTCACTCCATCATAGAAGGCCACTAGGTTGGTCAGGCAGGACTAACCTCCCTGACATCCATTCGCCCTTGCATAGCTTCACCCACACACACAAGTGAGGCTAACAGGCCAGTAGTTCCCAGTGTCCTCCTTGCTACCCTTTCTAAAAATGGGTGCAATGTTTCTCTTTTTCCAGTCATCAGTGACTTCACCTGACTGTCAGGCCTTCTCAAATATCAGAGGGAGTGACTTGGCAACTACATCAGCCAATTCCCTCAGGACTCTGAGATGCATCTCATCAGGATCTATAGGCCTATGTATGCTCAGGTTCCTAAGGTGCTCATGAATCTGATCTTCATTTACAGTGGGAAGGACTCTGCCCCCCCAGTTTCCATCTTGCAGTCCACCGACTCAGGAGGTGTTATCAGCTCTTTGCTAGTCATAACTACATCTTTTCCCCTTCTTCTCATAGAGGTCCTTCTCTTTCAGGTCTCTTTCTCTTGAAGGAAAGATTTTTTGGGGTGGGTTTTTTTGGTTGTGGGTTTGTTGTTTTTTTTTTACAAATGGAGCTTTTTATTTTACAATATTTGCTCTTCAGAAATAGAGGTTGTTTAGTGTTACTTCTTCATTTTCCTACAATCACTTGCAGTCACACTCAAATCTCAAAAGGCACTTTCTATGATATACCCATCAACAAACTAATTTGAGCGTAAGTACTTCTTCAACAAATGAGAGTAACTCTTCATGGCACATTATGCATCTAACACCTTCCCTGAGTGATTACAGAACTTTCTTACTTTGAGAGATTTCTAGTTACTTTTCCCTAAAACTCTGGGCCACAAGCAGGGATTTTTCTAACAGCAAAGACAGAAGCCTCTCTGCCTGTACTGAAAGCTGCTCTGTCACTTCAATGAAACAGTCTGTGGCACATCAGTGATCAGATATTACCTTTAGAGCAGTTCTAGATCATGACTTCATTTTCCTCACTGTCCTTTTAACTGCCTCATGTAGGGACTTGCAAATAGTCATTAACAATGGAAATACTTGCTTCACAATAATACCAGACCAAATTTGTACAGTATGCCTTTCAAACCTTCTTTCCCCACAACTGCCAGGACTGTAAATTCATAAATTTTAACAGCCTGACTGCTCACCCTGTGACATATTTACACAATAAATGTTCTCACAGACCAATGCCTTTAGCAGCAGCCAAACCCCTCATCTCGGGTAAAAGTAAGCATGAAGCATAATGAAGAGCATGGCTTTGGCTGTTGGGGTTGTTTGCAATTCCCTCCCACAGTCACTCACCTGCTAGAAAGAACAAAGAAAACCCTGCCTAGTGCTCAGTAAGCCAACAGGATTTGGGAGCTTGTCACCTTTCCTCCCTCAAAAAAGTCATACAAAGTCTGAATTTGATCTGGAATCAACAAAATCCAGGATGCCATTTTAACAGCATTGATGCTGAAGCAAAACCAAAGAAACTCAGTCGTTGGGCCAAAGTGACAGAGATAACTCAACTGTGGAAACCATGAACTTTCTAGTTTCTTGTGCTGAATTACTGGAATGACTGGAATGTTACATATATTTCATAGATAATCAGAAAGGCTATTCCTGCTGCACTACCACAGGGCAAAAGTGCAACAGCTTTATCTCCTCTTCTAAAAGGAATGTCATGTTATGCCTCTTAAGCCCATCAAGCATGTCCTCTTATTCAGCTTTTCATGGTAGATCTAAAATGAAAGTCCTAGAAGTAAAATAAAACCAGCTATTTGCAATTTAAAATGTAAATTAGTCCAGAATAAAGGATCATATTCTTGGATAAATTAAGAATGGAATCCAGCTCAGAAGATACTAAATTACCCACCTGGGTTTTCTCCTTGACACCCTTTACCATCCAAATCCTTCATATCTGGCTCCAAAAATAATTTTTATCCCCCACTTGCCCCAGTAGCACAGCATGGTAGATTCCCTCAATAAAATGTCTGGAGGATTTCTATAGAAGAAAAACAAAAACTCCTTCACTAGCATCTGCAAATGGATCTGCTGTCTCCAAACTGCTTTGTTTTAACTCTTAGTTGCTTTTACATCCAAACTCTACCCTCATTTGAGAAGTCCAGCGACAGCACCACAGCTAGTCAGAAAGGACCATGGAGAGAAAATTTAATTCACCAGTCAAGCATGAAGAACAGACCTTTGGCACTGTTGTTTCCTCCTGCAACTCTCCCCTCAGTGTGCACGCTCCTGCTCATATAGGAGGGAGCCTGTGATACACATTTCAAGCCACTCAGTGTTATTTTCCAGACAGTTTTCTCCACACTAGATCCCTGTGGAAGTCATGCCTGTAAAACAAAGTGACTTATTTGCATCTCTTCCTCCAGGGCTGACTGAGTAGACAAAACTCATCCATAGGAACAGAAAATGACTCCAATACATGTGTGAGAGTCCAGCTTCTGAAGCTGGTTGAGAAGGTAGAGCTATCGCTTCCAATAAGAAAAGAATGATGTGGCAATTGTGTCAAGAAGAGTGGGAGGATGTGACAATATTGCCAAACCTTCAGGCTAAGAAACTAAAAAAAATTGGAACACTCCTTTTGCTGTGAGGCACACACTGACTTGTTATGATCTGCTTTTCCTTGGATATTTCCAGAAAGCCTCTTGGGGTAAGAGGCTGGGAGGAAAGGAAAGGCCTCTCTGGATGGAGAAGTTCATAAGATCTTTTCCAAAACTCTGTTCATCAACAGCCACCTCTTGCCCTAGCAGTTTATAGACATGACAATCCTGGACAAAATCTCAGCCACTGCATCTCCCATCAAGTGGATGTGGGTACTCTTCAAACCACAGCCATTCCAATTACTTCAAGGAAAGGAAGTTTACTCAGATGCACAATGAGCAGAGTTTCAGAATTCTCCTGGAGGACCTTCTCAGCGCATCACAACCATGGGAAGAGACTAGGGAAGCACACTTAAAACTCCTATATTAAAGGTCTGCAGCCACGAACCCTCTTTGCATTAATCACTCACAAGCGTGGCTGGGAGGTCAGTCTCACCTCTACTCTCCAGGCAGCCCTCAAGATCCACTTTATTGCCTGGACCATGAATCAACATTGATATTCCACTAACCTACTGAGGCACTGGCACCACAGCTGTCAGCAAAACACAGCAAGAGACACACTGGAGTAAGCCTTTTTGGCATGTGGTTCATCACTACTGCTTCCAAACCCTGCTGATTTTTTTTTTACTTCTTTCTCAAAGGGCTCTCAGTGCTTTTGCTATGCAGAAAAGCCTGCTTCAGGCTTCAGTGTGGAATTCTCGTATACCTTTAGACCATTTCTGGATATATTAATCACAGAATCATTAATCTCATGCTTTTCGATACTACAACATTCAGCCATTTAAAATCTCACTGCATTAATGCACCAGACAGTATTTTGGAAGTCCATAAGCTTCCACAAGCATCAATTGGTTCAAACCTTGCTGCACTCAGCTTCAGAGAAGGTTATTTCACTGCAATTGCATAGTGCCTGGGCTACTCACACACCACCTTTTCAATCCAGCAACAGTTCAGTAAGTAGAAAGTTACATCTTGTCAATAGCAGAGAGGTCTTGGGCTTCCACTTCTTAAAGCAGTAAAAGCAGAAGTAATTATACCTCTGTACTTTTTGTTATAAGATAGCTCACAGAAATTTGAACCAATTTATAGCAGCTGGGGGTACACAAAGCAATCTATCATTCAACTTAGTCACAGCTTTGTCCTCAAATTGACTAAGTAATCATCAGCAAAAGAAGACAATGTTTAACAAGAAAATTACTTCTAACCTCCACAAATGGGTCTAGCATTTGTTTCTTTTGCTTCTTGCTGCTATAGGCTTTATTTCCACAGACAGTTTTGAAATTGGCCTTATCTGCTTTGGAACATTGCCTTTGGACATGTGACATCTCTTATGTTAAAATCATAGCTTTTAACATTTTAGAAAAGTTTTGCTGAGCCACATGGAGTCTATAGATGGTAGCAAACCAGTTTCAGCCTACAGACATATAAAAATAAAAATAAAAGTCAAAGAAAATTAAGTCAGAAAGCCACTATGAACTGCATGTGACTGGACCACTACAAGATGCAAAGTTCTGCTGCATGAACAGAGTCTGTGCAGCAAGAAGTTCCTGTGCTATCAAGAACTTATTAAGTGTGTCAAGTTTTATCACAGACTCTTCTGGAACATCTCTTTCCAGGAAATCCAGTTCATATGGCTGTAGGCAGCAACATCCGTGTTACAAATGATTAGCATTGCTATAAGCAGTCCTCTAGAAGCTACAGTGAGATTTCTCCTTGCTCATCAGCAAACAAAGAAAATAAACCAAGCATCTTCAAAGCAAAGCCCTCTTTTGCTGAAATAGCAACTTTGCCTCCTTCTGTTCTCTTCTGGTATCACTCCTTCACCCTCTGAGGAGCAGCAAACCCTCCTTCTGAGAATGGATCTGCTCTCCCCAGAGTTGCAAAAGCAGAACAAAAGTAGTCCAGAGAAGAAGCAGCAGATTCAGGCCTCAGGAGAGTCAAGTTGCAATGCATATTCTCCTGGGTATTTTACCAGCTACTGAACTGCAGTTACATTGGTAGGTACATCTTACACTGATTCCTACTTTTGAATCTCTTACATGCTTTCTCAGGGAGTCTGTCTTGTCCTGCCTTTAAGGACCAGGGAGAGAAGCAGCTCACAAGAACGTGAAAGCAGCTACTGAATATTGAATTTTCTCCAACAAGGCATGGAGTACAAATAAGAGAATACCCTGTCAGGGTTAAAAAAACCCCACAAACTAAAATAAAACAACAAATCATGTGTACCAAAGTTAACCTAAGTTTCTCTCTACTCTTTGCCTTTCCTACTGTATATGCCATCTGTTTTGATCAAACTGTCTCACATTTCCACTCAATATTCCACTACCATGAAAACTTCTGTAAGAGGAAGAATCCTCATGAGAGGCCCCTTAAGTCTGAAATTGTTGTCTGCCTTCTTTTGCTAAGCAAAAGAAGCTTTGAGACCAATTCCAGATGTGGGAGAACACCTCTCCTGCAACTTTTGCATTTTACTTCACTTTTTTACTACTTACAGCAAACAAATACATCAGCAGTTTAGCATGACTGCACGTAAACCACTCATTTATTTTTATGGGTTGTATTTCCTTTGTGCTCCTGGATGGCCATTTCAGCATCCTGGACACAATATTCCATTTTTTTTCTTTTCAGATGTAGAATCAAGCATTTAGAGCCCTTCCTCCTCACAGAACGTTTTCTGTATCTAACACAAATTCATCACATGCTTTGAGAAACATTTTGCATTAATGTCAACACTGAGTCTTTCAGTTATCCAGTAAAATGTACCACTATTTGTAGACCTGCCATTAGCTGTGAAAACTTTAAATCTACTGGGAGGAAGCCCTTCAATCATTTCTTTAAATTGCTCATTTTAAACAATGCTGAAGGCCTTGCTAGTGTACAGAAGGCTACAGTTCTCCTATCAAGTTCAAGCCTGCCTTTCAATCACTTAAGTCAGAATAGATTGATCACCTTTCTTTTACAGGAATGGGATTAAAAGCTAAACAGACTGCTAGTGAAAGAAAGTGATGTGGAAGAGCTGTTGTCGGTAGACTTAGAGCAAGGGCTTAAGTAACCATCATTGCATTTCAATGACAATGCCATAAAAAGCATCTTGCTTGCAGAAGCAAATTTAGCATTCTACTCTTCTCCTTTAAAAGACATATTTAATATCTGGAAGTCCAACAGACATAAATTCTCAGCACTTTCTGAGATGAGCAAGAATCTGTCAGCTAATTCTCCACCATGTTTGTTTCATCTGGAAGGAATAATCTTTTAATGACTTCATACTATTCTGTCTCTTCTTTCCTACTATTCTCATTTCATTTCAAACTGTGACAGCTCTATCTGTGTCCCTTCCCACCCACTGCCACACTCCATGGACTGTCAAGGCATCAGAATTAAGCCTGGGCCTCAGATCCCACAAGGCTTTAAGCTTAGGGATTTTAGCAGCATCCAGCAAGAGTTGTAATCTGTACTCCTGCAGAACAGTCACTATCCCTTGACCTCTTTTTAAGGGTGTAGGATGCTTGCTATTGCCAGCTACTACCAACCTTCCACACATATTGGTCTGACCCTCATATGCCACCTCCTAAAGTCTTCCCAAACTTCCCAATAGTTTGGGACCCTCTCTCAAGCTAAATCTTTACATGCTTTCAAAGTTAGCTTCCAAAGGACCGTGAGAACTAAAACAAACAAGCAGTTTCTTACAAAGTGTGTGCTACACTTAAAAATTTACTTGGACATACCTCTACAAGAATAGTTAATACGTGCAAGGAAAATTCCTCCCTGTCTTTCCCATGCTCCATATCCTTATGTCTGCAGGAACATCCACTCACTCCTTTACCCTTACTGTTTCTGCTTAATCTCCCTGGCAGTGAATGACTGCTGCTACAGCCCCTCAAGAGAGTTATCTGAAACTAAACTAGAGCTAGCATTCTCTCTCAGATGATCTCTGGGACAACTTCAAAGTACCACGAGGTGACTTGCTGTTTAACGAGAGTTGTATCATTCTCAAATTAACTGGAGAAAAATTGATTTCCTGTGCTACAGCCAACCTCCTGGTGTAAACTCGCCTGAACGGTGACCTGTCATGAGGTAGTTCTCTTGACAGCTCTCCTCCTAGGAAGATCACTTACAGCCAGGAGAACAACTACAATGCAGTGTCCAAGCTCCAAGTTGCATCCCAGAGCCACAGTGTGTAACAAACACCATAGTACAGCTTGCAGCAAGACTCTTTGCAAATTTCTATGAATGTTTAATAACACATTCCACAGACCTCCTAAATCAAGTACATTCTTACAGATATATTCAGTCACCCATTTCCATTAATGATCACCATGACTAATCACAGTAATAAGTTTAAAACCAGGAGGGGAAACACCCAAAAGCACCTCATGATGAAGGTTTTGTCTGATTTTCAATTTCAGGGCTACTAGCATCTCAATCCTGCTCCTCTTCCAAACATCCCTCAAGGCTCTGCTGCCCAGTCAGCCACTCCTTAATCACACACTTACTTTTTCAGTCACTCACTCAGCCAGACTTCCTCCCCATGCATTTCCACAGTGCTTTTGTTTTCCAGCTACCAATTTCACAGTGTGGCTCTCAGTTAAACCTCTGATTAATATTAAATTCCTTTTCAAGTATTTAATAGAAATTAATTTTAATCCAACTGGGGAGGAACAAGAAGGAATTGCCTGGTTACCCAAATACCATTCCAGACAAGCAAAAACCATTGAACAAAGATCTTTAAAAAGATCACCCCAGAAATTCTTCTGTAAACTGAAAAAAGTTGGATCACAGGCAAAGGAGACCAAGATCTTGACAACAACATTCCAACTACAAGTATTTGTTTTCTTTGTACAGCCATAACACTCCATGAGGTAACTTGCATAGGCAGTTTTCCACAAATTGGTACACTCTGAATAATGAACTGATACATTAGAGGTTACTAACATCTCCTGGCAACAAAAATTCTCCTTAGAAACTGCAAATTTCTCCTTAGAAATTGCAAAGGGTAAGCCTAGCTAGCCAGAGGGACATCTCAGGAAAGCTAAACCCATCACCTATCTGATGTACTTACCATAACAACATTCCTGTAAAGAATTCCACAGTACGTGATTCCAACACAAGCTCTCACCCAGAAAATGCTGGTAAGATGGAACAGAGATGAAAGACTAGTGGTTAATTGAGTGTTTAAATTGGTCATTCTGTCTCCTGTGACCTATATCAAAAGAACTCCTTAAAAGTTCAGGAGTTAAACTCATACAGATAATATGACAGATTGGCCATGTTAGAATATTTATGTTTTAAGCAGTAATGATATGTATTAAAATCTCAGTAGCTACAGGCAGTGAAACTGATCTTTACTGCAGCTTCCAGAGAAGATTAATTACATGAATTCAGTTAACACACACCAGGTTAAAACTTCCATTTCTCCAAAACAAAACCCTAGAAGGTACATGCAGTCTCTTGATCTCCTCACATGACTAATATCAGCACTAAGAGGGAAAGACTTCCTAAGAGGACAGGACTGTTGACAGTACTGATCTAAAACATCAATCTGTGCTGTCCAGGAGCCAAAAGCTTGTCCAAGTCAGTGCTCTTCCTCTCCAGGATGTGGTACTCAGCTGTTCTCTATGTGGAAGAGGCCAGATGGGGTCCTGCTTCCAAAGGTTAAGAATATGGCAGAGGGGTGCTGAGCTAGCCTCTGCTGCTTCTTAGTGATTCCAGATTGCAGTCCAGGTGCACTGTTAGCAAGTTACACAGGAGATTTAGATGCTATGTGTTGCTAGACCTACTTTTTATTCTACAACCACAACAGTACCAGTTTACTAATAAAAAGAGAAAAAACTCACCTTCCTTGCACAGTAAATGGACATGTTGATTTCAAGAATTCATACTCAACTCTCATGTCAGCAGTGACTGAGAGCAGAAGCTTTGATCAGCTAACTTGGAAAAAGATTTAGTTGTGGAAAGATTACTCTTTCCACAGAGAGTAAGAGAGACTCTCTCACTCCACCTTCAACAAATTACAAATTGGCTTGCCACTCTGAAAAGCACTGTGCCAATCCAACTGTTCCCACAAAACAACCCCAGAACATCTGCACCTTTGTAGTACTGAAGGAATGAGTTGGACACACTCAGCTGAGTCTGCCATACTGAACAAGTTTCCTGTCCATCAGCACTGCAAGCTGCTGTTTTGCAGTTCAGAACAGTCAGCTTCCCCAGATAAGGCAGCTCCTTCCTGGAAATGGAAGACAGAGCTGCCTTATCTCAAGAAAGGGAAGATAAAAGGTCACTCTTCACTAAGTGGCAAAGTTCTCACCTTGAAAGCTTTGCCTCTTGATTGGCATGGAAAAACCAAGGTCATGGAACTTTCAATCAGACACTCGCATAATTACTAAATCATTATTAATTATATCAGAGCTGAGACCTCAGAGGAAAGGCAAAGCAAACAAATAGCCCAATGAAGCCTCCTCTGTTGCTGGAAAAAATCGGTAATTAAAAGTCATGAGTGCACCAAAGAGTGAGGGAACAACATCACAGTCACTGTTCAGGACCCAGGAGTGACTTGCATACAAAATAGCAGGCTTGTCTCCCTGGGAAATTACAGGGTACTGTCTTATAAAGCAGTAACTAGTAGAGGAAAAAAAAAAAAAAAAAAAGAGATGGAGAAAGAACCACTCCTATTTTATCAATAGGTTTATTTGCCCCACAGAGAGGGACAGCACTGCAAACCCATTCCAACTTTGGAAGGAGTTTTCCAGATGTTTCTAGCAGCTCGAGAAAGCCTTTTCCCAGCCTTATATCATGAAGGGCTCCACATCATAAAGTGCACAAAAGAAAGAGACCTTATGTTCAACCTAATCCAGCCAACACACAGCCCTTGCCCACAAGCCCATGCCCAAACAAAGACTATTCCAGTGCAAAGCCTTTATTCCCTCAATGACCTGAGCTCAGCCTTTGTGACTACCCTTTCCCCAGAAGCTGCCCATCCAAGTATCACTATCAAAAATCAAAGAAATTAAATCTGCCCTTAGAAAAAAAACAAACCAAAAAACACTCAAAAGAAGAAAGAATGCCATGGTCCTGCTCAAACCATAATAAATCAAACTAGGTAGTCAAGGCAAAAGCAAGACAAGTGCTTTTGCTAATCAGGCTATGAGAAGATAAATGCTGCTCTGTTTCTATACCAATGACACAACAAGCCATCTCAGAGCACAAGGATGGCATCAGACGTAAAAAAGGCACCACTCTATCTACCATCATTTGCAAGCAAACACAAAAATCTCTCTGATCTGATATACAGGTAGTCTTATAGATCCAATTCTAAAGATGACCATAAGGAAGGGATGGCAAGTCTGGGCTGAATCCCTGAAGAGATCAGTTTAGATGGATTATGAGACTGTGGCAAGAACAGACACTCTCATGCACTCAACCCTCCCACCATAGAAAAAAAGAAGTACAAAACAGCAGAACCCCAAACAGAACGGTTTGCAAATCCCAGAGATAAGAGACATTTTCTACTCTACTGTTCCAAGTAAAATGACTCAAAAAGACTTATCTTCAAGATACTTTAAATGAGAAGTGTCCCATTTAAATCATGAGCAAGAATGAATAAAGGATAACTGTAGCAGAAGCAGTAATGTAATTTATGGGAGTCTGCCACTGAATGAAAAATAACAACAACCAACCTCTTGCTAACTGCAGCCATTTCATTATGCTTAACTTTGACAGACCTGAATCCAACAAATTTTTACTGAAGTGCATCTGGTCCTTCTTTACCCCTTTTCTGAACTTCCATTGCTCGCTAATGCAACATCCTTTCACTGCTGCAACCCTTAAACGGCACTCTGTTCCCTACTGCTAAATGCTAAACCCTCAGTCCCCATGGAAAGCACCATACCTGTTGAAGATATCACCAGACACCTTTTGCAGATACTGAAGTGCATCTGCTACCTGCTGAACAGCCTCCTCCCTGCGCAAGTCCGATTGAATTAGTGGAACTGAGTATGTCTGCCCTTCCAAAGAGTTCTTCTGAGCTACTGTAGCCATTGTACCTAAAAGAAAGACCAAATAGGTCATTATAATAAATACACTTTTTATCACAGCTTTTATTCAGGGACTTCCACTCTCTATCCCCCTAATTGTTTTGGGAAAGTGCTTGCAATGGCATAGATGAGCTGAGGAAAAAGGAACAAGCAGTAAGGTTGACATACTGGATTTTTAATGAATCCAAGGCAGTGAGGTGGGAGTCTCTCAATTAGCTCTGGGAAACCACCTTTCTGGGTTTAGCATGATACCTCTGGAGGGTGGGGTTTGTTATTTCTAGGTTTGGTTCTTTTTTTGGAGAGGAGGGTATTTAATAATGAATCATATGAGTGATACAAAAAGGAGGAAATCTAGGAGCCTTTCCACAGATAACAAATTTGCAAAATCAAGCCCAGCCATCAGAAGGCCTGGCTCTGCTGTAGGAAGTCTAGACCTATTTCATTTCACTTCATGCATCACTGGCAGCCAGACTCTGTACCCACACTATTTCGCAGCAATGTTTGCACACTGATTAGTCTTCTTGACTGGGTCTATTCAGCAGGCAGGAAATTATTATTTAGAGTTGTAAAGCACACAAGTCAATCTAAGAGGAGTACAGCTAATTTTGAGATGGCATTTTTCAATCTGCTGACCGCAACCAAGCCTGAAACATTTTGCTTTCAAATCTACTCTTTGACTGACAGTGTGGAACAAAGCAACCAGATAACACAGTGAGTGTGCAGTTACAGGACACTTTGGCTCTGGTAGCAAAACAACTTTACAATCCTCCCTGCCACTGGTCACAACTCTTCTTCTCTTGCATCAATGCTGCTGATGGTTGGGATGCCTATTTTTAACTCAGATCAGTTCAATGACCCAGTTTACTGCAGCCAGATAACAGCTGTAATTGCCCACTCATGAAACAGTGTGGGAAGCAGGGGCAAGATGGAGACTTCTCAAACTTGCTTCACTATCAAAATCATTACCATCCTGCCCCACAGGATAAGAAGGCCAAGCTTTTCACCTCTTGAGGCCACTTGAAATTATAGAGCCCTGGTATGATTTTCCAGATGCTCACCAATCCTAATTCTCTTAGTGACCTTTCTAAAGCCAAAGTCAGCTCAGCTGCTGACTGACAGATGCTCACATTCAGAAGCAGCACTATCCTAGCTAATATCAAACTATTTCTTTCCTTGCACTCAGAAGCTACAGGCTGTTCTTTGGGACTCAGTGCTTCTACTTTCACAGTTCTGCTGCTGGTGAACTTCAGTTTCACAGGTTCTCAACACAGCCCCTCATGCCAGCACCAGATTCTCACCTTTCTTAAAAAACCATACACATATTAGTAGACTCTATGGAAACTGCTATCACAGGCAGACACAGGAGAAAACTCACAAAGCTCCCAATTGCTACAATGCCTGTTGAGTGTCTCATCATAAACTTCTACTACTATACACTTAACTAAGGTACTCTGTAGTAATGTATTGTACTAAATATACCACTAAATCATCCTTATTCTCAACTTTCTGCACAGGCTTCCCATGGAATTCAAATCATGATCAAATCTGCTGGCATATTCAAGTCATACCTCAGTTATACTAGAAGCTTGCCTAGAAGCCATTCCAAAAATGTATCAGAATGAACTCCTCCAAGGAAAAAAAATCCAATAATTAAAAAGATATTTTTACCACCTTGTCCTCCATAGATAGAACACATGCCTGAGTTTACCAGCTGTAAAGCCAGGAACTGTTTTTAAAAAAGAGAGTTAAAATTATGGAAAAGCAAAAGAAGTCATTACATATGCTCTTCCTGTTAAGGGACAAGACAAGGTAGTGTGTGCACATGCACTTGCACAGATATGGACACATAACTGAAACAAAAGCTAGATGTTGCTTACGCTTTGTTAGTAAATGCAGCACAAGAGCCTAGATCTAAGTCCTGCTTTATTGTGCACCAAATGATTGTTCTGCTCTGTGTTGACATTCACTGGAGGCGTCGAAATTTAGTCCTCCAGCAGAGCACACAAGAAGTAACTATCCTGGGTAGGGGAGCAGGATGTTACTTCCAGCAGTGAGACGAGAGGTTCACCACAGTCCCTGTGCTAAGCCAACTTCATCTTTTTGGGAGGGGGGATGAAGGGAGGAGAGAAGCACTTTGATAAGTTAAGAGGATGAAAAGTCTATTTATACTTTTTAATTAACCATGTTCTACAGTGTTATTAAGCAGCAATCAAAGATGCAGATGGTACTGATTTGATTGGCAAGAGGTGCACTGTGATGAATATTAAGGAACTCTGCCCCTATAAATAGGTCTAATCATCATCCAAAGGCTGGAAGGCAGTGATGAAAGAAAGCATTAGTAAGAGGATAATTAGGCCCCGTAGCAGGCTGTACTCCACCAGGGTGCTCATGTTACTAGATGTCTCTTATAGTAGCATCCTCAAACTCAGTTGTAGATGTTACTGTTCTGAGTCTCAAGACCTCTTGCACCTATTCTAGACAAAGCCACGAAGTGGGGTTTCTCCATCTTTGCAGGGCATGGCATCAGTTAGGATTTTACTTCCCAGCATCATTTCGAGAGCAAAAGAGCTCTCCGTTGCAGATGTCTCGCCCTGCCCACTCTCAGTGGGTGAATTAAACTGGGCAGCTGGAGCTCGCCAGGCAAAAAGACTGAAAAGGGGTACAGGAAAGTGAGAAGCTTTAGAAGCTGTCTCTCTCCCTCCCTCTCAGAGCAGCAAAATCACATCATGGTCACATCTACATCACAAAGATAACCTAGCCAGAGCTGTAAAAGCTTTTTCTGCTTCTCTACTTCAGCTTTAGAAAGAGAGATACTTAAACTCATCAGCGTCATACTTTCAGCCTGTTCTTACAGCGTAACTTTACTTCAGAAGAGAAGCAATAAAAAATGTCTGTGCACAAAATGAATCCTACAAAGCATCTCCTGCTACATGCCGACACTTCCAAAAGTGACATTTAAAGATGTATCACATAAAAACAAATGACATCGACTCTCCAAGACAGAATATTATTACATTAAATTATTTCTTAAAGAGAATCTGAAAGGTAGAGACTTAAAAGAATTTAGAGGTGCACTTCAATCCTCTTAGCTCCACAAGCTAAGATGGCCTCTAAGACACCACTGTCTTCAAGACAATCTTTCCCCTCAACGTAGAGCTCTGCTTTGCGAAGCATATTGACAGCAGCGCTCACTGCTATGAGGCACTGAGCTGCAGGCTGCATCACCTTGCTGAGAAAGCCCCATCCTCTATGGCTGAAATTAGCTTCCTACAGATGGATAGATAAAGCTCATTTTGACAGACAGATGTTGATATCTGAAGTTAATCAGATAACCCACTCTGCAACTGTCACCTTTGGCTCTCATCATTAATGAAGACAATCAGGTGTTCTAATGAACAACTGATCTGATTCTAAGGCAGCTGTCTAGAGCTGACCAAAACGCTATGCTAATTGCTTGCCTTCCCTTCCTCTCACTGCTTATTATAAAAGAAACTTATGCAAATAGCTTAGTTACACCTACAATACAGACATCAAAAGAAAGGCTGAGAATGCCAGCCCACACATTCAGACACAGATCTTTATTTGATTTCCTAAATGAAGGCACTTTGGTTTTGTGTGCCTAAAGTACATCAAAGCCACTGGCTATGCCAAAAGTCCTTTGCGGGGCCATTTCCCTCCAGTAAGTTCTCTTAAATACTGAAGTTTCAAAAGCAGGCTAGCTGCTGTAGAACTTTCCAAGAACATTTGGCTCAGAGAAATGAGATGCTGCTCAATCTTACTATCAGACCACAGCAACAAATGCATACTTCCAAAACCACAGCACTTTCCTAAAAAAGAAAAAACAAAATAGTTTTCCCCTCTAATTTTCTAATGCAAAATCAGTTTAAGTCTCCTGCAGAGTCACCTTAGCTGCAGATGTAACCACTGCCACAAACCCTAACTACCAGTGTCCTATTTTTCACCTCCACATTCAGCACCCTGTGCTCCGAAGTTCTGGATTTTCACAGTACCCAATACCCCACACACACTCTGTTACAACTGATTCTGAGGTGTTTAACGAAGGCAGCAACCAAATCAAACTGGCAATGAAAGCAGTTCCTGCCTATTTTATCCATTCAAAAGCAAAGAGAATGCTTGCATTTCTGAAAGATGACAGGAGGGGAACTCACTCACTATAAGGAAGCATCTTCAAGCCTGTTCATAGTTGCTAGAAGGAATATCCCTACAGGACAGCTTGAATGACAGGAGCTGACAGAAATCTGGGTCAAAAGAATGATACCTGGGGAATCAATAACCCACCAAACAAACTGCTGAGTGGACTATTTTCTGCCAAAGGTTATCTTGTGAAAGGGTCTAGGCAGAGCTGATTAGCTATAAAGATTGCTTCTCCAGTGATAAAATGATTCCCTTCAAGCTATACACCCCATCCAAGAGAAATACCACAATTCCAGACATAATCTTCATCTGCACACTGCCTTTAATCTTAAATATATATATATATATATATAAAGAAGTCTTTCTTTCAGGCTTATCTCAGTACTATTTTTCCCCAGCCCTTAGTTCTATCCTTCTCTTTTACTGCTCAGGCTGAGCCTGCAGTGACTACAGTTACCTGGTATTACCAGAACCCAGAAGCCAGACTGCAGAGTAGTTTCCAGGGATTATCGGCCTTCAGTTTTCTTGCCAATGAACTCCTGAGTTGAGAGAACAGCACTTTTTATCTGAAGGAATGAAGATTAAAAACTCAGTTTAAATATCCAGAATGATAGAAGAAGGGCAGATGTTAAGACTAACAGCCTGTGCTGCTTTGGGAGTGCCTCAGGCATTTTTCTGCCTGAGGGCTCTTTGGAAGTGTGGCTGTTTCCCCATCAGCCAAAGCATCCCAGGAATACAGAGGTATGTCAGGCGGCCTTCACATCCTAGCTTTACTACTCAGACAAAACAAATATAATCAAATATCAGGAGAACTTATCAGCCCATGGCTAACCTTCCTAAAAGAAAGAGTAAGCAACGGACAGTTGACTTGAGCACCTCCAATTCCCCAGACAACCGAAACGCAGAAAGTCTCTACAAAGGATATGCCAAAGTCACACAGCTTCCAGCCACTGCCTCTAGCAAGAGCAGCCCTATTCCGCCCCACTTCCTTCTCCTGCTCAAGGAATGCTCCGTGTTTCAGAGACTGGGCAAGAAATAGGGACAGTTGTCACTTATACTTCATCTACCCCAGGATAGGTCAATCCAGTCTGTAAATCCCTGCCAGCAAGCAACACTTGCTGTGCAATCTACATGAAATAACTAGGTCATCTCAAGCAAACTCCAGGCTGACATTTGCGTGAATCACCTGAAATGCCACAACCACAGCTGGCACTAGCCCACAATCCTTAGTGGAAGCTGCACTGTAGAAGGAGTAGAGTTGAGAGTTAGCCTAGTCTCCCCTCTTCTGAAAGAGGCCTCAAGGAAAATGCGGGTGCAGTTCAACCACTCAACATTTGAACCACATTATTTAAATAAAATAAATTAAAAGGAAGGGGGAAAACCTCACTACAACAAGACTTCTGTTGATTACTAAAACAAATACTAACAATGATCATCAGTGCTGGATGTGGATTCACAACATTCACCATGTCCATCAGAAGCCTTTCTTCATGAGTACAGCTAGGTCTAATAGCCCTATGGTCTTTTCACTGCTGGCTTAAGCATTCCGTATTTTGAACACAGAAAAAAAGTTACAGTTTTTACAATATGGGGCATTCTCTGAATTAGCTGATACAGTAACCAATCAGCACTTGGAATAGTACAAAACCTCCATAACTCATAAGTCTATTAAAAGCCATTAGCTGAGGAAAAGTTAAGTAACCCACATCCCAGAGTCCTCTGGCCTGGATCTTCTGATCTTGGACACCTTTTTCTCTTTTTAGTGACTCCCTTCAGGCTGCAGCATCTAGCTGTCTATCCCTACAAGGTTCCTAATCTACATGGAGAGAAGCATAGCCGTTCCCAAACTCAAAAGCACTACACTGAGTTCAAGTGTCCCATACATCATCAACACCTTAAGATACCCACAATCCATGCCTGCCTGACAGGTTTCCCAAGCTATTTCATGGCTCAGCATTGAAGCACCGTGTCAGAGGTTTAACAGAAGATTTTCTAACCCTCTTATCTCACCCAAACAGATACTGTATGACTCTCATTTCACATTACCAGGCTCTTCTTCCCAAGACCTAACAGGGTCCCCAACGAACAGAGCCGGTGGCCACCAGAAGCATTCCACCTGCAGGTGACAGGCCGCAGGCCCCGTGGCAGCCCCTCACTGGGGCAGGGCCCTGCCGGTGCGTAACTGTCCCGCTCAGGCTCAAGGGGAAGGAACCTCCCCGTCCCGGCTGCTCGCCGCTGAACCCAGACAGAGCTCTTCGTCTCCACGCTGCACTGCGGGGTCAGCCGCTGCACCCGATCCTCCTTGGCGCCCTCCACCATCACCGCCGAGCCTCTCTGACCTGCTGGCCCGGGCCGGCCCGGCCGAGCCACCCCGAGCGCCGGGCACAAGACTGCGCGGGGAACGCCGTGGGGGGAAAGGACAGCCCGGCCCGCCTGGCCCCGGTCCCGGCTCCGCCCCCCGCGGCCACACCGAGCCCCGCGTGCGCTCCCTGCCGCGCCGCGCACCCCTCACCTGCCTTGAGCTAGCCCCACCCCGGCTCTGAGCAGGAAGCGGCGCCCTGCATCGCTTCCGCCCCTACTTTTTCGTCACTTCCGCCCGGTTAGGGCGCCAGTGCATCTCGTGGCAGGCCGCCGGCCGGGCCGGGCTGCGCATGTGCGGGCTATAGGGTGGGGTGCGCGGTGTGAGGCGCTCTCTGGGAGCTAGAGGCGTCGGCCATACTGGAGGCCTGGAAGCGCCTGCGCGCTGCTTTGCTCTGGGTCATACTGGGTCAGGTGTTGCGTTGCTGGGGCTGCGTAAACTCTTCACTGGCAGTGCCGCCCCCCCCCCACCCCCCCTTGTGCCCCAGCCTGTGTGCTGGTCCGGGTGTCGGGTGGCTTGCCAGCCCAAGGTACTGGGCAGCAGGAGCTGGCGGTTAGTCTGCCCTATGACAGGGCTCGGGCATCCCAGGGACCCTGCTGAAGCCCCTTGCAGCATTGCTGGGTGCCTCGTGAGGGAGGTGATGGACCTCCAGCAAGCCTCCACAGATGGGTGCTCCTTCAAAGCACGGTGGTTATGTGAAATGTACCTCACTGCAAAGAGAAGGGGCTGCAGGCACAGCTCTCTGGGCCCTGCCCATGTGTTGGAGTCACAGTCTGAGAGAAAATCCCTCAGATGTTGGTGTTTTGTTGACACATTCAGCCCTGCTTCTGCACCTGGCTGCTTTTCTGTTTCCATGTATCTGGTGCAGAGCATGGCAAGCAAAAGGGGGGATCTCTGACTCATACACTTGCTTGTTTTCCTAGTTAATTCTAGTGTTGCTTCTATACTCCCCTTTATGCACACATTAAAGCAACCAAGTTCTTCCAGAAAAAATGCTTACAAAAAGTGAATTTCAAGAGTGCATTTGTATAAATTAAAACCACATTGGAAGGCGTATGTGCTATACATAACAGAGGTATTTGCATGCTCATCCACGTTAGGATCAGAAACAATTTCTCAAGACTTATGTAAACAGTTACAACTTAGCACTTTGAATAACAAGTACCAGTTTTAGAATGCACACAGGGAATATTAGTGTTTGATACATAGCATTGAAAACAGTGCACAAGTTAAAAAATGAGGCAGGCTTCTTCAGTGAATGCACTTGAAGACATCAGGACCCACTGATGTGTATTCAGCTCAGCAGAAAGAGAGTAAACCCATTGCTTAAATTACTTCTTGCAGATTCTTTGCTCGGTTCCACTCACAGTGAGAAGCACAGACTGAAGCAGGGGAGCGATATTAGACCCAGTGGAGTTGTAAAGGAGATCAGGAGTTAGTAGCAGTGGCTTCCCCATTTCAGAGCTTGGAACAGGGTGCACTGCTTGCACCTGCGGTGTTGTTTTAGTGATAGGCCTGGTAAGACCATCAGTATGAAGACTGTAAAGGCACAAGGCTTAGGAGTTAAAGACCAGGGCATGAGCTACTGAAACCCTCTGCAAGGGAAAAAGGTTATAAGGAATGGAAAATCCTGGCAAAAATTCAAAGCAGACAAAAAAAGCAGATCTAGCCGAGTCTGAGCAAGGAATGTGTGTGTGGGTGTCAGGACCTGTCAAAAACAAAATAGGGAAGCGGATGTAAGAAGCAACAATCCAATCTATTCTGATCCAATTTTATTTATATACTGCTGACGGAAAGCCCTCCAAATGCTTTCTGCTGCTCAGATAAAGATCCAATTCAATACATCTATAAAATTCAAGAGAAAGCAAGAGGTGATGGCAGACTGATGCAGCCCCTTCCCATGTCCTTCTCCCAGCCACCTTGAGGAAGAGGAGCCAGCAGGTTTGCAAAGTCCATCAGTACAAGGCAAAAAGAGAGCTAATGCAGAGAAAGGGAAGACAATGCATCTTAGGCTGGGCAGGCAGAGACATGATGGAGCATCAGGGATACAGGGAGTCCCACATAAGAAGTGATAGCAGCATAGCAGTGGACTGGACAAAGCACCAGGAAGGATCTGGTAACTGGTGAGAGGCTGTCAATCATAGTGAACTCTTGTGTAACCTTGTAAAATGTCTAACTGGGCACAAGTAGATATCAACAACAGCACAGAAAGAGTCTGGAGGCAAATCCTGACTTAACAGGCTTAACGCAGTGTTGACTTCAACTGCAGAGGCACTGGTTTCTGGCCAGCTGCATGTCTCAGCCCACAGAACTGGCTGCTGGAGACTGAGTGACACCATTCCCAGCCAATGGAATAATGGACACAATTTCTTCTCTCTTCAGAAAAATATTTACTGTCTATTTCATTACCGTTGACTGGCTCATTTTCAGTGGTCCTGAGGATAAGATCCTCTTACTTAAGCAAGGGCTGTCTCAGGAGGCTATCACCTCTGGCCACTGAGCTCACCCTGTCGTTGCTTTGCATTGACAAGTCCCAGCCAACAAAACCAAAATCATGCACAATATTTTTCTCCCCTAAAAAAAGGAGCACTGGGATCCACTCTTGCCCAAGTATAGGAAGATTTAGACAGAGATCCTTCTTCCCATATAGTCAGTAAAACATAATTATTCACAGGGTGCCAAAAGCAGTGCCTTGTGGTCTGCTAAGTCATGCATGAAAGCATGGCAGAGGCTTTGTAGCTAGGAAACATGCTAACTGCTGGTTTGGAAAATGCCTCCTGGCTTTCCCAGGGCCATTGCTCAAGTCAATACCCATGGGAAACACTACCTGGGGGAGTGGTGGGGGGTATGGTGCAGAGGGATCCTGTTTATTCATGGTGGCACCTCCACGTTCAGTCACTTTGTTCTGCAGGGGCAATATAGCGACCTGGACCTCTTCCTCAGACAGAACTTGCTTTTTCCCTTGGCCTGCTGAATAAATGAAGCCAGATGTTTCCACCAGTCTTCTTGCAGGCTGTATGGAGGCTTTGCATGCTCTGTCTGCTTTGCTGTCAGCTACTGGCAGAATCCTCCCTGTGATCAACTGGCTCATCCAGAGCAGTTCAGGGCATGTCAGGTTTTTTGTGCTTTTGCATGCCACTCTCTGGCTAACTGTCTTGAATGTTATTCTGTCTGTTAGCTTTTCCATCACTACAATATTCAAGTGCTTCCACTGTGTCCAGAACTCTTGCATAAAGACATTTTTTCCTGTAGGCTAGACTCACTGCAATTATCTGTACACAAACTGATCACTCATCTGCTGTTATGTCACAGCCACAAATTCATGTGCAAGAGCCAACCCTTTTAGATTCACATTATATTTCAACTCATTTTCACTTTCCTGAAACTGCGTTTTCCCACCAGAGTTCTTTTTCTCAAGTTAAAAAAAAAAGTAAGCCAACAAACCCAACCTTAAAAACATTAAATTAATTTGCTCTTTCTGCAGTATCTTTCACTGAGCAAAGTCACCTTGGGCAAATAATTAGTGCTTCATTGTCCTCACTAGAAAAATGGAAACAATAATATTTTTCCATCTTTGATATCTTTAGGATGGAAAATTTGCTACTTGTTATTCATTATAATGTTTTACACCAAAATTTAATAACATAAAACTGAGAACCTGAAGCAAAAATGTAAAAAGTGAAGGTGAGGAGAATACAAAGTGCTGCTGTGGTTGTGTGTTTTGAAGATGCTGGAAATTTCTTGTACTCTGTTGAATAGCATTTCTCAAATATTCAGGCAGACCAGGCTGAGAGGCTTTTGCACAAGGTCAGGAGAGGACCAGAAAACATATCAGATCTTACTCTGGTCATCCCTCTTGTTTAGCAAAACATCTAAGGAATATTTTGCTATTGCATTTAGAAGTAGTAGAGCTCACCTAACATTTACAAGTGTTTGGACCTCAGGTTGTGCTTCAGGTCTGACTCAAATGTTTTTCTTGTAGCATTGCCTTAGAAGAACAGGCATGATCCTCCCTGAACATCTGACCCTTGTTCTGTGTCTGGTGATAATTAGCACCTTCTCTGGGTGCACACTAATGATCAGTATATTCTCACAGGATCTTGAGACTAGACATAACTAAACAATGTTCTGTCATTTGGGAGACAAAAGCAATATGCTAAGTAGGCTCCCCTCCCTCCCCAGAGATATGGATGCTCCAAGTATGGCATTGATATCTATATTACCTCTGAGGCATTCTTATTGCAGGTGGATAAAAAAAGGGCCATCTACAGCCACCTGTCCTTCTGCACAAGCTTTCCTCTGACTCATATTTGTGGAGACACTTTCCCCCCAAACATGTGGCCTTCCTCTTCCCCTAGTAATGGGGCTCTGGGGTAAGATGGAGTGGAGTGGAACAAACTACTGCCTGAAGCTGACAGAGGCACTCTTGTCAAAGTCCCCTCCTCAACGCATTCTGGTTCTATACTCTCTTCCCTATCATTCAAGCCTCCCACTCAGCCTTGGACTCACAGCTGTAAACATCATTCTCCAGCATCACATTACTTATTCTTCATGAGTGCCAGAGCCCTTCTGACATCCTGTGCCTGCACTGCCCATCAGACTGTAAGTTCTCCAGGGCACAGTGTGCTGCAGTGTTTTGCATAGTGCTTGGGCTGTGGCTGTACTCAGGCAAGTCCTGGAAAACCTCCACATGATTAACAACAATAATGCAGCTTCTTCAGTGCACCCAGTGCATCAGCATCACATAACCCACATATTACTATCATAGGTTCAAATGGCACCTTTTTGTACAGCTGCACTGAACTAGTGACTCACACTGATGCATCTTGAACTGGTCTGTAAAGGAAGGTTGGATTGCAAAGGTCTCAGTCCTAAGTGTTGCTAGGAGGACTCCTAGCTATGAATTCCAAAATGCCATTATTAGCATTGCATCCAAAGGGTTTTGCATACTCAGAGTAATTGCCTTTGTTGACTTAAAAAAACCCCAAGCACATTTATGAAATAAACATGGTACATATGAGGGGGGAAAAGGTAACAATAAAAAGACAAGAGAGTAGAAACTCCCTAGAGTGGAGCACAGACAAGGACAGTGTTTCATGCACATTCTTTTATTCTGTGGCTCCTTTCCACACTCCCAGAGTACCCCAAACTCTATGAGTCCTGAGCAGGGCTAACTTCATGGAACACATGGGATCTGACAAGAGTACAGCACACAGCAGTATGGCTGCAGGCTAGTGCTTTTGTTTTTGTAACCATGTATTCCTAAGAGCACAGTAACAGGAGTTGGGGATCAAATCCACACTCCTTGCATAACTGAACAGAGTATTCCCGTTAGGCTGTCTGGCAAGAGATCAAACATCCCATGCTAGGCTTTTGAAAAAAATAAAGGAAAGGGAGAAGCATTAAGAGCAGCCACAGCTGTAAGAGAAAAGCAACAAGTATTCTAAGGTGTTCATTCAACCATGCTCCTAACAGGCACAAATTACTTGTTTAATTTTGAAGTCAACCCATACAAGACTCACAGAATCTGCAATCCAGCTATTTGCCATTCAATCCCAGTTACCATTGCTTATTCAAACCAGAACTCAGCTATCCAAACCTTCTCCACATTGTTTCAGGCATGAAGCCCATTGATGGCCATTTTTCCATTGCTTTAATGAAGTTAGGAATTGTGGTGAACAACACTAACTCAAAGATGAAGGAGCCAGCTACAACTACTGGCTACTGTGTCAGTAAGTCATCGTGAACATCATTCTTCTCTTGATTCTGACCACCTCCATTAAGTTCCTTTAGAACAACTGGGTGCTAAATATTAGACCTGGCTTCCAGATGATTGAAGGTTGGTGAGTTTTTTTTTCCATTCTGAAAAGCTAAAATAAATGTTAGCATCCCAAAGGAAAGTCATGGCACTCACTACCCAGTTTTGGACTTTTAATTCCTAAAAGAAGCGGGGGGAAGGATGGAATTTTCAAGAACATTTTTTTTTTCCTTTTTTAAAAATAGCTCTTTGAAAAATTCATGCTTTTCAATTCACATATATTTATACTAGGAACTTTTAATAGTATTTTGTCAGTTTCCTACATTAGCTTCAATGTTTTTAAATGTACATATTAATGCTTCAAGACATAAGTCATTGCTGGATACAAATTAGGGGATTTCTGAATATATCTGGAAAGTTAATACAAAGAAGAAGCGTGAAGAGATGCAAGAGCCTACATTAGAGATTAGAGTTAAATATAACTGGAGAGAGAGAAAGATGTTCTATTAAAAGCTTATTGAAAATATTACTGTATATTAAGAGCCTGGTGACAAATGCTTGTCTAAATAGTGACAGCAGGACATGCAACATGTTTCAGGACAGTCTGTTTTGAAACAGAATAATGAGGGGTGAAAGAAAAAAAAAAGCTTAAGAAGCTATCATGAAATAATTCATTTTAATTATTGTCACCATCAATTAGGACTCAGTCCTGCACCATTAAATTATATTTTTGACATTGCCTCCTAGAAACATATTTCAGAAAATGAAGTAATATGTACTAAAGAAAAATTTGCACTGAAAAAAATCCTTTACCAAAAGCTTGTTCCTGCAGAATTAGTTTCAAGATGGAAACTATTTTTCATCTTTTCAAACATAAAAACTAAATAACAGAGATCAATATTCCCTGGGAATGAGACTCAGTCCTGTGAGAAGTTCATCCAAACTCTTTGCTGTCAGTGGCAAGTTCCTATTTTAAGATTTAAGTGGGTGTTGAAGTGGCTGGGCTGTGTGAATAATTGATTATTTGATTTGGTTGTTGAACCAAAAAATTAAACTCTAGTTTTTTTTCTGGAGTCAATCCCAAACCACTGTTTTCAGTATATTTGATAAATAATAAAAACTCCATAGTTTTAGGGAAATTTATTTGCTGTTTGTTTGGTTGGGACCAACTTTAGCTCTGCTGTTTTTTTCCAGGTACATGCAACAAAAGCAAAGGAGTAGAGTCATAGAAGAGCCTAGGTATCACCACCAGAGACGATTTTCCAGTTTCTACTGAACTGGAAATCTAGTGAAAACTTCAAATTCTTACCTGAAATACTTTCTTTCTAAATGAGCAGTGAAATACATGTTAAAAATTTCCAGTGACATTATTACTTGTACATTTCAATCTTTCAAATGCTTTCTATCACTGTTAAGTATTCACATGAAGTTATTTAATTTCAAAGCTTGCCGTATTAGGTTATTATAATTCCTTTGTGCTGCAGGCCAAATTCCCTGGTGGTCCTTAAAATTATGCCATATTAACTGCTTTGTAATAACTATATACTAAGGTAACATGTTATTTTCACAAGATATTTCTCTAGAAACATGAATTTATTTTGCATCTGTATTATAACATCAGGTCCCTACTTAATTCCATTCCTAAGACCTACAGATATAATTTTTTCCATTTACATAGCAGTAAGATCTATATCTCTCACTCCAGCCCTTAATTCTCCCCTCCATTTTAGAGAGATGTGAATAGGCAAAAATAATATTGCATGCAACTAAACATCAGTTGTAACAGTATCTTTGCCATTATTTCATGATAAACCCACTGCATTTATTTAACAAATATTTCAAATAGTACTTCTATGACCTGGCTGCACATCTGCATAGCTCAGTCTTCAAAAAATACTGAAGTATCAATGAATAACTACTCCAGGTTTTAATCTTTTTCCCTGTTCTTGGGAGAAGATAAAGGGCTTAAGAAAATAACCACTCTCAAAATTCACAAGTCTAGGGAGTTTCATATGAACTGGAGAGCAGGAAGGGGATGTGCCTATGCTCCAAGGTTAAAGCCACAATAATATTCCTTAAAGTTGAGACTGGCCTGGCAGTGATGGCACCAGCTCCAGTGGGGAGTAGAGGCAGCATCTACCTCTTATTGTGCTGACTGGTATTTACAGCTGAGACCTCCTGATTTTCTTTTGGGCTTCATTCCCTATCATCATGCAAACTGTGGCACAATAGTCCACCATGCCTCTATCACTACAGAGTACTTCATATTCACCACTACCTCAGAACCACTAGGAGAGTAACACAGAAGTCATGCAGGGTGAAATCTTGGCTGCCTCTAAGTCAATGAGTACATGTCTCAACTCCTACTCGTAAAAGAGGGGTTTAATTCTTCAAGACTCCACTGAACAAACAGTCTGCTGCTTATGGCATAGCTGTTTTAAGTAGGACAAGTTCCAATCAGGGTCACTTACCCATTCAGCTAAAGCAGCAGTGACACCACTGGAAGTACCAGGAAGGATGAAGAGGATTAATTAGCATGTTGGGTGGTAAAAATGCCAGCAGTTGCCAGAACATCTCCACTTGGGCTCCTACCTTGGTAACTCTGAGTTTATCTGAACAAGCACTAGCAGTGATGAGGGAGTTTTTGCTCCTACTCCTTTCTGGAGACCCAGCCAGGGCAGGAAGACTATCATATCATGAGTTCCTCTTTTTGCTCTCTGAATCTAGGCAGCAGGAACCTGGCCTTGAGTATGCACCATTACCTTCAGAGAAGGGAAAGAAATACAATAAAATAATGTCCACGACAATATTGTTTCAGTCACATCTGCCATTTTTAGGCCTGTTTTGTTCAGTTTGGTATAATACAGTTTATATTTTGAAATCTGTGCTGTGAAACATACAGAATACGTGTTATGGAAAAATTCCCACTGCTGCTACAACCTCAACCTCTTCATTTCCAGAAGCTCAGGATTGGACATCCCTGACCTGCATGACACATGAGTGTCAGGTGTGCATCAATTACAAACTGTTTTCATTTAGCTCCTCCTGAAAATTAACTTTGGTTCCCTTTTTAGACTGGCTTCATTCTGCAACCACCAGAGTCAAAGAATAAATACTCTGTCACATTTTTTCATGACATCAAAACTCATGCCATATCAACAAAGTATTGTCTGCATCTGAAAGATTGGCAGAAGGTGGCAAATGGTAACTGCAGGCTGATGCTCCAGCTAGACAGGTTTTTGTGGTTGGCTTGAATCCACTGATACCAAAATGAGGCCTCACCCACCTGATGCCTGGAGCAGCTTATAGGATTTGGGTCAGATCTGCAGCTACTAGGGGAAGCCTCTCCCCCAACCCTGCCTCCAGTTTTTGTCTTATCATTGTCATGATTATATCACCTTTAGCAGCAGTAATGCAGCCTGACATACTAGTAGAAGGGAAAAAAATGCTTGTCTGATCTCTCCTTCTTTGTACTTCAAAAAAACCTGTTAAGTATGATGACCTTTGTGAGAGTGCCAGATTTATTTTGGCAGACTTGGTTGCTAATTCATATCTGCTAGGACTGAGACACATGATCTGAATTTGGGATGTCTCTTGATTAATAATCTGTTCGTTATCTTAATAAATATTTGTGAATTGTTTATCTGACAGATGACATGTTTATTATTACAAATATGCTTATTGGTCATGATTCACGTTGGTCTCTATTATTTTGGACTGTTTTCATTTATCTGTAGGCAGCTCATGCTGTTTTATATGTTCTGTCACAGTTGGTTGTGTTTTGCCTTTTTGTGCTGATCTCTGTAAAAGAGACAGCACATAAAAAATTAAAAAATAATGAGAATGCTTCCAAAATCATCACTCTACTACATCCATCCAGCAGTCATTTAAATGTGTACCAAGCACTACAAACCTGAACAGATGGGAAGCTTTTAAACAAATCATAACTTAAGACATCGGCAAATAGCTCTGTTTTCTTTAGGTTCCTGACCTGAAACTAAGACAGAGTCAGTGGAAAGACTGATACATTTTGACCAATCCCTAGGTAGCTTATGTGCTCCTGCATGGTGACATTTTTGGAGAGAGGACTCCATATGCTCGTGTGGCCTTTATCCCTTGTTCAGTTATGGGATGCTGTCCCTGCTCCTCAGCAGTGCACGGGAAGAGTGTTAGGTAAACACAGCTGGAGCAAAGATCTGATGCTCCCTGCTACAGAATGATGAGAATGCTAAAAAATTCACAGGTTCCAGGTGAGACCTGACAAACTGATAGAAAATTCTTGAGGGATTTTTTAAATGCAAGGGTAACACCTCTGGTTCAGGAAGTCTGGTTGGAAGCATATTTTAGGAAAAAATACACTTTATGCTGCTTCCACTGTAATTGTCTTTCTTAGGCACCTGATTTTTGCTACTTATGTGCTCTTAGATTCTTACACAGTAGACTTCAACCTAACTTTCATGCTCTGGGTCTTCCTGTTGACCATACTCAGCATGTCTTTATAACAAAGAAGCACTTCATTTACCTTCATATACTGAGAAGAATTTCATATACCTCTTGCCCTCACACCTTTCTACCTCCTTCTGCACATTCACTTATTTTCCACAACTTCCACATTGGTTGTGCCTGCAGACCAAACATCAGCCTTGACCCTGCCTCAGTTCTGCCCACCCCAGCAACTAACAGCATATGCATCCTCAGTCCCCTACACCCTGTCAACTCTCACCAGCCTCCCTATGCATCATGCTTCCCAATTCCCACTGGTTATCTTCCCCACCATCCATCCACCATTCCTGCTTCTGGCTCCTAAGCCTGCCCTCCCTTCAGGGACAAGATGCCCTTACCTTCTGCCATTTCTTCCATCTCCCGAGGGTGAGCTCTGCAGAAAGTGCTGCAAAGAGAAGGAGTAACTGAACTGTCACCTCTGCACGGGATGGAAAGAGAGGGCAGTGATGCTGTGAGCTTTGGGGAATTTTTTCTTTTTTCCCTCTTTTAAAAACAAGTGTAGCATTGTTTAAGAAGATACTTCTGCTCACTGACAGAAATGGTCTGCTAGGCTGCTTTCACCTGGAAGATGGGCAAATAAGGTATCCAGCAAATCAGTGGGGATTTTCTTTCTGTCCAAGTTAAATATTGTAAGGTTTCAGCTGCCTGCTTTGTCACTAGATTGGCTCCAACAATTGCCAAAATCCATCAGTTGTGAAGAAATTCACAAGACAGAAGGGACAGAATGGCTTGCACCCAGAGCTTAACTTTATGTTAAGCTAATGCATGCAACACAAAAAATAGACCTTTGATCTGGCCCCGTTTGACCTATCTTCTGCTCTTTACACCTGGGCCTCCCGAAACACAGTGGCCTTTTGTGTCCTTTGCAAGAGGCTGTGTAGGCATAGCTCCTGCTGTAAGGAGTCAGTTGCAGCAATGTGCATGGTGGTAGCTGTTTGAAGTAATTCTGCTCCTCAAAGAAGAGTGGGGAGCAAGTTCTGTTGGTTTTGAGTCACAGGATGTTTTTTGTCTCCTCATTTGCTCCTTGAAAAGCTTTCAGACACCAAAAGAGAACACAGAAATATTTATCACAAGTCAGTACGTCTGAGCACAAGGGATCCTGTCTGTAAGCAGGTTTGAAGGCAAAGGTTAACCTGAGCAGAAGCCTGACCCCGTAAATGATGAGCAAAAAGAGACAGGAACACATCTGAGCAGCTACCTCTTTAGCAAATATTTGGCCTGCCTCTAGTTAGACCACACTGTATATCAGCAAGTCTGAAGGATTACCTCAAAAGCAAAAAACCAAAGACTCAAGTCTTACACAAACTGCATCATTTAAAGAGTTCAGTCCCTTTAGCTTGCTAAAAATACTATTATCAGGTGATCTGATCAGTCACCTTCAAGGAGAGAAAAGTGTTAGGAATAAAGAGCTCTTTACCCTACTAGAGAATGGCATAAAAACTCACAGCTGGAAAGTAAAAAGGATAAATTCAAGTGAGAAAAATATTACAACTTGTCAGCAGTAATAGAGATTAACTATAGTGACCAATTATCACGGAATGAGATAAATGCTCTACCTTTTACTATCTTCACAGTGGTAGCAGAGGCATTTCTGGACATATGTTTTTCCTAAACTCATGTCCCAGGTTCAGTAGCTGCATGAGATTATATTTTATGAAGCACATCAGGCCAGATGTATTATTGATTTGTCCTGGCTTTAATTTCCCTGAGAAGTCAGTATCTGCTTACCTCTGTTACATAATGGGAGCATAGACTAAACAAAACACACTTTCAAGGTGAAAAAGGACACCACTGTGGGTCTGTAATCAGAAGACATTGGACTCAATAGCAGTGCTTCCTCTGCATTGAGTCAAGGAAAAGGGAGTCCTTTGGCATCTTCATCCTTAGTCCTGCACCTAAAAGCCAGGTGGCATGGTCTGCAGAGCTACCTACATTCTTTAAACTGAAATATGCATGAAGGTGAACTCTCTCTCTCCTGTTTTGGGCTGTTGAATTGTTGATTCATGCTCATATCACAAAATCAGAAGCAAAAGGAGAGTATCTTGTTCTATAAGTCAAGCATAGAGAGTTGAGATGTAGTAAGGACCATTTCTCTCAGCATTTATGGGGTTTTCCTCTTCAGTGGAACACAGCTAAGCTGACAAATAAATATTTTAAAACAGATGATCATTAGAAAAAAAACCAACAGTATATAGGAGCCTTAGCTGAAATCTATACTGTTAATGCATCTTTTTTTTTTTTTCTTGACAGTATTTAATCTCTTGCCACTGCAGAAAAATATTCTACTTGGAGTATGAGTTTAGACTTAACATTTTTTTCCCCCCCTTTTCTTTCCTCTGTATCTTATGCAAGGTCAAATCACAAAAACTTGTCCCATCTGAAAATCCCCATGTAATTCTGTGGGACTAGTCAGGTAAGATTTGGAGAATCAAGCTCATATTCCATTTTTTCATTTTACTGCAGTATTTACAAAAGACTGAGCAACTGCCAGTTGAAACAAAAATTTGACTGACTGAAGAAAATGTCTCTATGTGTCTTTTGCTCTCTAGAATTAATCAATTAAGTGGTCAAAGATTAATTTCATGAAAAAGACAGGAGATAATGTACCATTTAGCAACATGAAAAGGGAAAGTGCATTTAAAGAGGAACCTTGATTCCTTTTAGTTTGTAGTAAATAATGCAGGGCTGCAATAGCACAGTTCAAATACAGTCACAATCCTAAAATGTGTCAAAACTACACATCTCAGCTAAGGCTACAATACAGAATTTGTACCTTTTTTTCCTGAGGAGCAGCTGTTGTAAAATATGTATGTATCACCTTAGCTATATCCACTGAAGAGGAAAAAACTCCACGAACACTGAAAGAAATGGAAGTATTCATCCTTACCACATATGAGCTCTTTATGTTTGATTTATAGAGGAAGATATTTTCCCTTTGCTTCTGATTTTGTGATGCCAGTACGAATTCACAATTCAGCAGCCCCAACAGGAAACAGGGAGTTCACCTTGATGCATATTTCAGTTTAAAGAATGGAGGTAGATCTGCATACGATACCACCTGGCTTTTAGGTCCAGGACTAAGGATGAAGATGCCAGAGGTCTCCCCCTGCCTTGACTCAATGCTCAGCTGAAGCAGGGGAAGCACTGCTATTGACTCCAATGCTTTCTAATTACAGACCCTCAGTGACATCCTCTGTGGTTGTGGGCAGCACATTTTACTTGGTCTTAGCTTCCTTTTATCCATCGGTTTAGCAGGTGTAAGCAGATAGTGATTTGGCTTAGATTCAAGATGGTGAAACATCTCTCATTGATCTGAATAGTTTTGGATAAGGCCTCAAGTGAAAGAAGCCTGAATGAAAGGAGCATTCAGGAGACGCAGATTTTTTTTCCCCATCCATGAATTATGCATGAGTACATTGTGATTGTCTTGATTCTATCCTCTGTTTTGAAATTATTCATCTAATTCCTGCAGAAGATTTTTGGTTTATAGGCTGTTTGCAAGCAGTTCTGAGAATCTCTGCTCAAGCAGCTGCTAACTTCCAGGTGAGGCTGAAAATGCCACATCTTCCCCCAGGAATCAGAATGGAAGGTGGCAACACAACATTGTGATTCTAGTGTCTCTTACCTCCCATTTTTTACTCTAATTCTGTCTTTTTTATATGATGTATGTTATGCCTCTGTGCATACTTAAGTACTGGATGAGAACGGATGTAGTGGGGAATACTGGCTGTGGGCATTTCACTTGAGATTCTGACATGGTTTTGAAAAAGATAGGAAGAAGAGAAAACACTGGGTTAATTAAGGTGTCTTGGTCAACACTAAGTCTGCCTTTCCTTGAGTACTAAGGATTTGACCTTGAATACCAGTAACTTTTGTTGTATTCAGATGCACTTGTATGAAATTCTCCTTCTCCTAAAAGAAAAAAAATAGAAACACATGTCTTATAGAAGTATAAAAAACCTCAC
This sequence comes from Bucco capensis, assembly GCA_013396975.1. Taxonomy (NCBI): domain Eukaryota; kingdom Metazoa; phylum Chordata; class Aves; order Piciformes; family Bucconidae; genus Bucco; species Bucco capensis. The sequence goes on from VWZO01017218.1 coordinate 947,423, forward strand.
CATAGGCTGATAAGCTCACGATAGTAAGACCATAAAATCATAGCTGGAAACCTAAGCTATACGCTCTGCTTCTCAAACTAGTAGCACTTTCGGTACTGAATTACCAGGAGAAAGTTGTTACCTTGCAACGTCTGGACACGGAAGGTGGAGGAGAGTGGAGTCAACTGCAAGAAATAAGAAGGCATCCTGGATTTGCTGTGAGAATCCCCTTTCCAGGAGAAGGAGATGGAGTGTAACTGAGGACAGAGATGCCTTGAACAGAATTTAAAATGAAAAAACACAAGAAGCCTCTACCTGTCAAAGGGTTGGAATGATTTGCCTGCATCAAGTTTCAGTGAGCTGTTGCAAATTAAAGTGGGATTAGGACCTCTCAGAAAATGCGACAAGAGCATTCTGCAGTGAAAATTTTTCTGCAGATGAAACACCTGAAGATGTGACTGCCTTCCCTATTTTGTATGCTTATTAGTACACTCTTATTTATGGGTTCAACTTCCTCTGACTGAAGTGAATAGCTAAATAAATATGAAATTAAATCGTGTAGTATTAGACCTTTCCATTAAATCCTGGGGCCTGACTAATTTGCATTTTGTTGCCTTTTTATAATGCATGCTTATTTTAATTACTGCTGCTGCACTTTATTTGTAATTGTCTGTACAATGCCCAAGCACCTTGCTAAGTGGATAAGGGAAGCACTTTATTCCATAATAACATAATTAATCTATTGTTATTCATTATTATTTTTTTTCTGGAATGGACTGAAAAGAATCAGGATTTTGGAAAATACAATACCAACAAATTATCTATGGCAAAAATAATTCTAACAGAATTCATACTTTCCTTATCTTCACCATTGTTTCCCTCTAGATATCATCTCTCCTAAAGAAAGAAACAGCAGCATTTCATGACTTGAAGACTAGGCTAAATGCAACAGCTGTTTGAAATCACAGATCTGTCCCCCTCGATTCCTGCATGGCCTTAAATAAGTCATTTAACCACTTCGTGTTTTTAATTCTCTACTTCTGAGGGTTACAATCCTAACACTGGCCTTCTATAGAACAGTAAAGCTTACTTTACTAATGTGCAGAGCTTTGCCAATGATGTACGCTAGGTATTGTGGCAGCATAATCAAAGGGACACAGTGATGGCTGGATAAAAGAGGAGGCATTTGAGGCATTTCCTAGCTATGCAAGATTCCTGTTTACCAAGTGAAAAAAGACATTGTTTCTTCTGACAGCCTTGCAGATTCCTCCTGAATGAACACCCCATCTTCACTGAATTTTCTTATTATGGAGGATTATGCAACTCTATTACTTCTTGAAGTTTTGTAAGGAGATGTCTGCATAGTCTTTCATGTAAGGCACAAAAGCATTCTGCTGCAGTTTTCCTTAGCACATACTCTCTGTAGAAATCTGGAAGGTCAGGGCTGCTCATACTACTTTAGTCTGCCAGTCACCACACCCACACAGAAAACAAGCTTCTTTCCGATTCTCCTAGCCTGTTTGTTTTTAGCTTACCAATGCATGCAGTAGGTTTCTGTTTAATTTATAACAAAGATTTATTAGTAGAAACTAGGCTAATGAGGCTGGTCAAGCACATTAAAGGTGCAGAAGCAGTGAATGAATACATGGGGTCCACTCTCTATAGCAAAAGCTGCACCTTCTGATGGGCACCATGACACAAGACTTCCAAGCTGTTTTGCCCCATCCCCAATCATCCAAACCAGGATGATTTTTTCTTTTTAGTTAGTACTCCTTTAAGAATACATGCCACAAGCTGGCTGACTGTATCTGGAGAGGCCAGTACAATGTCTATGACCCTTATTTCTTCATCACTTTCATCCAGCTGAGCTGCAAACGAACAAGAAGGCCACTGCAAAGACAGAACTCTGCACAGGGATTGCCTCAAGGGTTAAGTCAGCCTTCTCTGTTCTGCAAGATAAACAATCCCTGCCTGAAGTCTCTCCTGCCTAACAAGGGCAAGGTAGCTCTTTGTGTGTTTGTATGTGTACATGTACATATGTGAGTGTACCTGAGACATTCCTGGTTGTTTCCCAGAACATATTAATGCCAAAAGCACATTATTTTCATTGGTGTCTCTGGACTCTGTTCCTGTGAGGCAAGACTGAAATGATGCTGCTCTGTAGTGTCTCTGAAAGGAGACAGCATACCAGCACGATTTCCCAAACAACCACTTCCACTCTTTCCCAAATATAGCTTAGGTGTTTTCACCTCCCCTATCATTCTGTGTGTGCCTTTTTTCACATTCCCACATTCCCCTATAATCCTCTCTCCTCTTGCTTTATAATGCCAGTTTCTGCTCAATCCATCCCCTGGCACAAAATATTAATGACACATGAGGTAATCAGATGGAGGGAGGTCTCCCCTAAAACTTTTAAATTAAGTTGTAAGTGTGGGGGATTTGAATGCTCTTACTCCTTAGAATTCACTCCAGGGTCTTCTCCCAGCACAAAGGGGACATATGGCAATGTTTCACAATCTCCAAAGTGATCTCTGTGCTTGCAAGAGAACTGTGAATAGAAGTTCTTTTTTGGGAGGAATCTGTGAACAGCCTCTAATCCTGGTGATCCTGTTTGCATCAGTTTACATTCCCAGGGTTATCTGTGTATCTTTTCTGACTCAAATACACCTTTCAGCTCAACTGAAACCAAGATCCTCCTTTACATTGCTCTGTTCCTCACTTTGGGAAATCCTTGCTACGGTGCAGTTTTTGCTGATCTGAAAAGGCAAAACAAGAGTAGCTGTACACTCAAAATCATCTACCTAAAAACAGTTGGTTTTTGTTCTGTGGCCTTACACCTTTTGTACACTCAGTCAAATCTACTGATATGCTTGCCTAAAACCGGGTCTGACAGCTCCTTACACCTCCTGGATCTTCAGCGCCCACAGTGATTTGAAAGGACACTGCTTTTTTTAATCCTTTATGGAAATCATAAAAATAGTTCATGATTCTATGCAGGAGATCCTGAAAGTAAGTTAGTTAGCCCCAGACAGGTTACTTACTGATAAGTATAATAGAGAGCACACAGTGCTGAGTAGCTTCTCAGACCCAAGGTTATATGATTGTGAACTCTTAGGGCTGTGGATAAGGAAGAGCAAGGGAAGGTATTTCTTGAACAATGAAGAAAAACAGCATGGAGTCTAACAGCAAAGTCCCTGCCTGTCACTTCCCTGGTATTACATCCACAGGCCCCCAGCAAAACTCCACAATGCGTCCTAGTTTTCCTCCAAAGAACCTAAAGAACTGCAAAGACTCAAAGGTGTGATAAACTAGCAAGGACACAGCAGATTCATCTAAAATCCCTTTTCCTCAGTAACTCCTTCTCTTGGGTTTAGGTTTAGCCCTGCCTTCTGCATACTAACAAGGCAGACTGAGTAACAGGGGCATTATTAACAGGGCAGCCCAAACCTGCCACAATTATAGGCAGCACTTTGGTGATAAAAACCAAAAAGACACTCTGGAAGAAAAAAAAATAAGAAATCAACATCCTAAAGTGCTGTTCAGGGCAGAGAGAACAACGGGAGTGTTGGAGAGGCTGCGAAGGGCTCCGCAGAAGGGCATACCTGGGGCTCCCCTCAGTACCAGCTGCTCCACAGCCAGGCGAGGTAGCACCATCCAGACGAGGTCAGAAAGGCGCTCGCTTAGGCAGGGACGATAGCAGAAAGACCAGGCCACGCCAACCACTCCCTCAAAGCAACTATCCCACCCTTAATACCAGGACGGGACCTCGACCCCTTTACGCTGGACCCCTGCCGCGCCTGCGCAGCCCTGCTGGAGGTGGGGTCTGCTCGCCGAGCTCCGCCCCGCTCCCCCTTCCTCTCTCCTCGCCGTGCGTGGCGCGTGGGGGCAGAGGCAGGCACGCGCGGCTCGTGAGCGAGCGGCTGTCAGCGCGCGTGCGTGCGCGCGCGCGAGGCGGTGAGGCGGTGAGGCGCCTCCCCGCAGCCCGCGCCGCTCTCGGCGGAGCGCCGGCGGCNCGGCGGTCGGGCTCCCGGCCACCAGCACCCCCCTCTCCAGCACCACCAGCACCCCTCGGAGAAAGACGGCAGGGAGAAGAGCTGCTGCCCTGCTCTGCTCCAGCACAAGACTCCCCAGGCCATCGGAAAAGGCGTCCTGAGCCGGAGACCGGAGTAAGTGAGAAGG
>VWZO01017218.1:951590-1042454 GCA_013396975.1 Bucco capensis
GGAGACCGGAGTAAGTGAGAAGGGGGAACGGGGGCGGGCAGGGGCGGCGGTGGGGGAACAGAAGTGTAACGGGCTCTTTCTGGGCCCAGTTCCAGCAAGGAACTGGGTTATACCCCCCTGCAGCCTTGCACGGAGCGAGGCAGTGTGTGGGTGGGTGGGGAATCCCTCCCTCGATGCATTTCTCGGGGAGAGCAGGCAGACTGGAAAGAGGAGCCGGGTTGCTGCTTCCAAAAGGCATTTGCCTTCTAGTTCACCGCTTTTATTTCAATGTACAAGTGCCCGTGGCCCGTTGGAACCCACTACGGCTGCTCACCTGCGGTGCTCATACACAGCATCGTCCCCTCGTTGTCATAAATAAATAAGTCTTTGATCAAAGATGAGTGCGGTTTAGCCCAGGCAGGGAGAAGCTTTGCAAAGGACAGCAGGATTGTGGCAGCTACTGCTTGCCTTAAGCTGCTACTATCTGCCAAAACGAAAATCATCCCTGGAATGAGCTGGGGTTTTCCAGACCTCACTGATGTAAGGGGTCTACGATATGCATTATATTGCACATGATGTGTATATGTTCATAGGGATACAGATGCTCAGATGCTGTGCATATGTTTGACATTTAGGATGCTTATTGCGCTTGTGTGGGGGTTGTCTTTTTTTGTTTGGTTGGTTTGTTGAATTTTTTTTTTCTGGTGAGTGGCATCTGACACTGATCTAGCTCTTCAAAAGGACAAAGTGTTTTTTCTGGTCATTTCTCTTCAGTGAAGAAAGCATGAATACTAGTTCTGAATACTGATAATGGTCTATGTGCATGTAAATGTAGTAAACAAGAATGAGCATTCCAGCACTAGAGGTGGTGGAAAGAGTACTATTGAGGAGACACATTTTCTTGGATTACATATCCAGTATGTGCCATCAGTTCACCAGCTGATAATTACAACTGCACTCAGTATTGTATTGTCTTTTGTTTGGGCACTTTGAAAGCAGGGGAATGTTTTTTGGTTGAAAGCCAGAGTCAGTGAAGTTAGAAAGAGAAGGAACATAGTTTCTGATGTGGCTTCTTTAATGTAAGAAAGAAGCTAATATAAGTAGTAAAACTAGTTTGGAGTTTAATTCCAGGAATGAATTCTGATATTTTGTTATAGTATTGTCGAAACAGATGAAGTATGCAGTACACTGTGTAGCCCAAAACGTCTTCCTTATCTCTTCTGACACCTTAAATAAAAGGGCCCCTTCTGTCTCATGTTTGTTTTGAATATACAAGCATAGCTACAACATGGAGCTGCATTTTTAGCAGGTGTAAGTAGAGTTATATCACTTTATAACAGCTAAGCATCTGTCATGTGATGCTTTGAAAATCAGTGGAGAAATTAGAATTGAAGGAAATACTATTAAAGCAATATGTGAATTCAAGCCATACTTCTAAAATACTGCACTGTAAGACTCAGTTTTGCAAGCACAACTTAAAGGAAGTGAGTGGGCTACTCAGAGTATTAATACAGGTTGTAAGCATTTGCAGGAAGTGGCCCTTAAAGACATAGGGCCAGATCCTGAACTCATGCTGATTAGTGTAAATCCAGAATAGCATATTTTAAGGCACTGAAGTCAAAACAGTAAGAAACCCAAATAAAAATGCATAATCAACCTCATTGTTTTTCTGATAGTGAATCCCTGCAGTGAAAGCTCTCTGAGAATCATTGCATCGGCGAGGGCTTTCCCTTCTGCTGAGCAGAGTTTCTAACGTACGTCATTACACAGATTGGAGAATCAATTTCTGGGCATAAATCTCCTTCTTATCTGAGCATCTTTTGCAATGGGGTTTGACTAGGGGAAGAATTGTATATCTTTTCCTTCATACCAAAATGCACAAAGAGAAGTGCATTAAGAACACAGCTGATTGGCGGTATGGCATACGATAATCTTTATATTTCAGGTAGATAGTTAGATAGAAGGATGGAGCCTTTTTGTGAAAGTCAAGGCTGCTGCTGGGGCTAACAGAGCAATCCCTGCAGTGTTCTTTGCTCAGGAAGATTAAAATAGACTGCTTCTGTTTCCTTCTGCAGCTTAGGCAAACCAAAATCTTTGTATAGAAAAGGAACTATGAGAGATATGAAACAGTCTACATTTCTCACTCCTGCAGGTTCTCTTTTTTCCCCCATCGGTTGTATATACTAGGTATTCACCCTCTCTCATCTCCAACTGTTAGAATGAAATCAAAGAGACTGCAAAATGTAACTTAAAGGTAACTTGGATGGAGGGTGGGGAATCTTTCACCACTATTGACAGCATGCCCAGTATCCCTTATGATTCAGCTGGCTAACCTGGGAGTTGTGTTTTCGCTTTTGTGTGACTGAAGGGTTTGTATACTTTGATACCTACACAGACTAGGGATCTGCACTCCTTTCCTTCCTCCCCACATCTGAACATGTTTTTCCCTCTGTTATAAACCCCCAAATTCACCGTAATCTAATTATTTCTCTTTTAACCAAGAGCATAAGAACTGACTGCTTACTATAAAAAATGGACACTCTAAATGGAACAGAAATTATATTTTAGCACGTCAAGATGGAGTGGCTGAAAGCAAGGGTTAAAGCAGCACCCAGGCAGTGCCCACTAATGGAATTTCCTCCACCTCTTGCAAAACAGGAGGTTCTGGCAGCATGTTTAAGTGTACTTGTGCTGCCCTTCTATATTGAGTTTGGCTGAGATGGAGTTAATGTCTGTCTCAGCCAAACCCAATACGCCTTCTCACCTCAGAAAAAACCCAAGGGTTTTGCTCATTTTGAGTCAGGATTGAGGGTTTTTTTGCAGCCCAGCTTACCCCAAGCCCTGGATAGGAGTGAAGACCTGAGCTTTTAGACACACTGGGGCAGCCTTCTCCAAGGGGCTTGGAAGAGAAACAATTGAAGGATCTCTGTTGTTCCAGTTCAGTCTTATTTTCATTGTTAGCTTTTATCACAAAACTGGTAAGTTTCTTTTGTCAAAGGCCCCTTTTTTAAAAAACTAAAAAAGCCTACATTTTGTAAGAGAACAAAACCCAAGCCCACCTCTGGAAAGGGAAGAATTCTTGAGTTATGCAGAAGCCCACTAATTGTTGCTGCATCTTGTGTGAGAAAGGGAGCACTGAGCTTGCCTATGAAAGGAGAGGCAAGGAGAAAGATTTTTGCAGAGATCCTCAGCAAGAATTAGGCTGATTATTATTCCATGGCATCTGTCTCTTTCTACCTTAGGAGCCTATTGCATAAGAGCCTCACAGCCTTAAAAACAAAAAAATAAGGTCATTCGTCATGGAATGTTTTGCTTCAGAAATACAGGTTGCCAAATTAGCATAGCTTAGATCGCCCTTACTAGGCAGCCTCTTCTCTTAAGGGACCATCACAAAGTATCATCAAGTCCTGTGACTATAAATTTTCCTTCTCTTCTTTATCAGAATACCTCCTTCCTTGCCAATCCCCAGTATCCTTCACTGCGTATCAGTAAAATGCCACAGGGTTGAATTTAGCAGATTAAGTGGCCCAAATCCTGCTCTTTGTTTATCAGTGAGACTCTCAGTAAGAGCTCTGCATATGGATGGACCTCAGATATTGAGCCCATGCATTAGCTGGAAAAGTTACTTCAATAAATATAGTTGCAATAAATATAGTTACAATAAGAGCTAATAATCTGTTGTAGTTCCTTCCATCAAAAGCCACTGGTGCAATTTACAAATATTCTGCATTAAAGTGGCATTAAAGTTTTCTTTTAACTGTGTCACCAACAGTGAAAACAAGGCATAGAAAAAGTATTTGTCTAGCATGACAAAAAGTATCTAAGTACTGCCTTTGCATTATTAGCTCGTTTGCTCTACAAGATATCTCCTCATGCAAAACAAACTCTTACAACTCTCGGAGGAAATTTTCTAAAATCACATTTTCCTGTATGTCTTAAAGTTCATTTGGATTTGCATTGGGCCAAAACTATTTTATTTTGGTTTTATGGGTTTAGGATAGTATTTTTTTATCTTAGTAAGGAGGCAAGTTTTAAGAGACAATGTTAGACTACTTGTTGCTCTTGTGGTCTGAGGCTGTTTGCGGTATTTTTGTTTAATTTCCAAAGCTCAATTATATAACTTTAAAATGAAGATACTGCATATGCAGAGGTGCTGTTTTCCATAATTTTTCTTTTTAGCTATGCATTAATGTTCTATTCTATGGATTGTCTCCAGGGTAAAGGCATTAGACAAAACCCCACTGATTTCAACAGATACAAACAATAACTGTAAATATTATGGCTTACTATTAACACAGATTGCTGTATTTGCGCATTGCACCAGCACACACACACGCACAAAGCAAAACCCAAAAGAAGACCAGAACAACTCTGAATGGTTTGTGTACCCCAGATACCCATTCTTTTCACTTTGTGTGCATGAGGAATGCTATATTTGCCCTCTGCTTTCATTCTTTCACTTTCTGATTTCCCCCAGCCTATGTCAGGGTTTAACTCTCTTGAGCTTTCACACACCAGAAATAGTTGCATTGGTGTTGCCCTGGGTTGTGCAAAGCCCTGCTAGCAGGGTACTGCTTTAGCATCCAAAGTCATTTGGAGCAGAGCACTGTAAGCTAGTTTCAAATAATAGAGATCTGCATTGGCATAGCTATACAGATGCTACAGAGCAGTACCTGGCTGTCCCATTCTTTGCAGCACATACAGTTTGGAAGGACACCCATAGTTCTGAGGTTGCAATAGGTGACTGATGCCTCCATATCCTCCATAAAATGATGCACACACAAGAATACACAGTTTAGGCGTTTACACATGCAGCAAGTGGCTACTTACACGAGGCATAGACAGTACACATTCCTACCTACACCATACTTGAGATTATTTTCACTTCTAGTCAGAATAAGCCAGAGAAATCTAGCCTTGGGAAGCTCTTAAATGGTGCCAGATCAGAGCCTGTCAGCTAGAAGTCTGGTCTTCTGTTAATTATGACTTCTACCTACTCATTCAAAAGAATGTTCATGTGATAAAATGAAGGCAAGCAAAAATGCCTCTAGACAAACAGATTATTAGATAAATTTCCCATTTTTTTTTTCTTTCTGCCTTGGAATCCAACAGAAAGAGCAAAAAAAGAGCTACTGTCTATCTACCTTAATAGTTGTCTTTGTAGAGTTTATCCATCTTCTGCTTTCCTGTTATTTTCCCTATAAATGCCTTGTTAGGTTGCTTGTTTTCTCCTTTCTTTCGCAGTTCAGCAGTGGTTTATTTCTCTTTTTCCATTCTCAGTTATGAAACCTTTTTTGTTTCTCCCTTAGGAAAACATTATAGAAAGCCAGAAATATTCTTCTGTTTAACAGATGGAAAATATTTCATTTGTTGCAAAATTACCTCTAGTCTGTGATTGTTACTTGGTCCACATTCCACGGAACCATATAAGAGCAAATAAGGAAAAAAGAAAAGAGTAATTTATGAAGACAAAGCCTGAAAATGTGACCATTTTGTCTTTCTTTTTCATATTTAAAAAAAAATTATATATACTTTTTTTTTTCCTTGAAGAGATGTATCTTGAAACAAACTAGGAGTTTTTCTCTTGCATTCATCTGCTCTGCAGTTTGTAATTTTATTTAGCTAAGCCCTAGGTGAGAAAATGGGAGTCTTGACTATTAGATTTATTCAGCCCAATGGCTCTGTTTAAGATCTCATAGAGTATTGAACTAACAGTCTTAAGATCAAAGTTTAATTCCTCCTAAATTTATTTTTAACAGACTTGTGATGCTGGGCAGTCTCTTTCATCTCTGTGTGTTTTAAGATCTGTAGCAAGGCAGTTGGAGATTTATTGTTACAGATAAGAGTGGGCAGGTAAATCAGGAGCAATTCTTATTGGAAGTTTCAGCCTAGGAAGCAGCATAAAGCTCCTGTCATTACTTGCAATGTCTACTGCAAGGCAATGTGTGTATTTGCACGTAGAAGAGAGAATGTATTTGCATGAACATTTGTCTACAGTCAGTGTCTAAGGCAAAGTTGAAACAGCCTTTTACATACAAAAACCAAATCATCTGCTGGAGGAAATCTGATGTCAGCAGAGCCATGCCAATTTACATCACCTGAGGACCTGTAGCAGCTTTCGTGTAGCTCATACAGAGGACAGATACTAGTGTAAAGGAGTGTTGACAATAGCAATGGATAGCAACTCATCACAGAAATGGCAGTGAACAATGACAAAACCATTCAGTGACATTCTGATTCTTCACATAACAAGTTTGTAATGTTTTCTTATGGTACTTTAATATAAGGTGGTAGGAGTTCTGTTGCTGCAGGCTAACACAGATATATTTGCTCTCTTTGATAATGTATTTTTCTTCCCTCTACCCTGTGCACACACTCTCACTGTTTCTCACGTAGGTATTATTGCTTTTGCTAAGATTATGCTCATTGATCTGCTATTATTTTCATGTATTTGTAGTTGCACTTTTGGAGGGAATAGAAAGGGATCAATATTTTCCATAATTAGTCACATCTAAGAGGGGACATTTTGGTGAAATTGAAGTGATTGTGAATAAGAAATTAAAAATGGCAAACCTTGTTCTTCCTCTTCTCAAAACAAGAGGGTCTGTGAGCTGCAGAGCTAATGAAGCTTGGCTTCCAAGAGATTTGTGTCATAGTTACATTTTCTGATGTGTTGCAATATTTGAATTCTTATCTAAGCTTCTGTCATTGAGGCTTTTGTAACATCTCTTTCCAACATTGAGACTTCTGTGTGGAGTAATGGCTTCAGTTCACTTGGAAGCCTTTCTCTCAGTAGAGAACCTAGAAAGTTCTCTCTGTTCCACCCCTTCAGCTTTTTTCATGGAACTCATAGGAGGTTAGTATCCCTGAGATCAGTGCTTCTCACTCCAACTTGGTTGAAATTCACAGCAGGATCTGCATTTACAAAGTAGGAACCAACACAGACACATACACCCCCACAGAAAGACATACACATACTTAGAAGGAATAAGGAAAAGACTGTATGGTCACAGAAAACATATTTTGCTTAGGGACCCATGCCATAAAGACCAACTCCTAGATAATTCTCTGAGTTAGCTCACCAGTATATCAAAATGGCTAAACAGTCCACTCCAAATCTTTGACCCTTTCTTGAACTTGGTATGCTATGTGTAAAATAGCCTTTTTGATGTCTTGAAATGTTAAAGTTATAAATAATTGGGAAATTACTGTAGGAATTCCTAGAAAGGAATAACCCCATGCACCAGTACAGGTCAGGCACTGACCTGTTGGGAAGCTCCTTTGTGGAGAAGGACCTGGGAGTCTCGCTGGACAAGTTAACCATAAGCCAGAGTGTGCTCTTGTGGCAAAGACCAATGGTATCCTGGGGAGCATTAAGAAGAATGTAGCTGTCAGGTTGAGGGAGGTTCTCCTGCCCCTCTGTTCTGCCCTAGTGAGGCCACATCTGGAGTATTGTGTCCAATTCTGGACTCTCAAGTTCAAGAGAGACAAAGAACTACGGGAGAGAGTCCAATGGAGGACTGCAAAGATGATCAGGGGGTGGGAGCATCTCTCCTACAAGGAAAGGCTGAGACACCTGGGACTGTTTAGCCTGGAGAAGAGAAAACTAAGAAAGGATCTTATCAATGCTTATAAATATCTAAAGGCAGATATCAAGAGGATGGGGCCAGTGTCTTTTCAGTGGTGCCCAGTGATAGGACAAAGGGCACTGGGAACAAACTAGAATGCAGAAAGTTCCACTTAAACATAAGGATTTCTTTCCTTTGAGGATGGTGGAGCACTGGAACAGGATGCCTAGAGAGGTTCTGGAGTCTCCTTCTCTGGAGATTTTCAAACCCCACCTGAACATGATCCTGGGCAACCTGCTTTAGGTCAACATACTTTAGCAGGGGAGTTGGAATAGATGATCCCCAGAGGTCCCTTCCAACCCAGATTATTCTGTGATTCTGTAATTCAGGATGCATCTAAGTGGAAGTTTATCATTGGCAAATGGAGTCTGTTGCTTCTCCTGGCTTTGCATATGAAGTTAGTATATCATCTTAATCCACCTGCCAACACTTGCATGGGCTGCTGCTAGAGAGTTTAATTTGTGTTTGCTGAAACACACTAAAGCATCTATGTCATGCTGAAGAGTAGGAGAAAATTGACACTGAAATTATTACAGATCTTAAGGGGGCTTGGGATTTTCTTCAGATTTTGCTATACTTTAGATGTTTGTTCAAAATTCTGACCTTTCTATTGAAATTCAGGATCTTGCAGTCAACCTGTTTGTCTCAGTGACATTGAATTCCAGGCAGTCCTCCAAAGTTTTTCACACAGTCCTGCTCTAATGGGAGAGTTGCTCTGACAGCACTTCCTTTAGCCCACAGCATCCAGCATCTTGGTGTTGCTGTGCCTGAGTGGGCACTGCCCCCATGAAACATCCTTGGAGCAGTATGGTTTTGGCCCTGAGGATAACAGACTTTATAGATGATAGCATTTCCCAAAAAAGAGGGTTCCTCTCCAGATTTATACCTTTCTTTCTACTTAAGTTTTGGAACCAAGCTCAGACATGCCTTTGCTCCTCTGTGAGGAATACTGTTTCTGCCTCTGTTGAGCTGTTCCAGGAAAAGTTTCAGCTCTGCAGTCAGTTCAGAATTCTCACAAATGTCCTTGTCTTTCATTTGCTAATTTTTAATTTGCAAATCCATTCCCAGTAGGACACCAGTAAATTGCCTGTGTCTGCCTAGGTACTCACATGGCCCCCTCACCATAGTAACTGAGTATCTGGATTTCTCTTGAGGACCCATGCTGATATCCATGCACACTGGACCACTAACCTTCATGTGAGCTAGCAAAAAAACTGAGGAATCTCCTCCCTTTTCTCTGAGCATTCCCTTGTTCTCATGCCAAAGACCTTTCTTCAACCAGTTTTCTTCTCTAATGTTTTGTACCAGTAAAACTATATCCAGTCAAATCCCTGAAGTAGATAGAATGATCTGATCAGTAGTTTGCAGTCTTTTACCATCTAAGTAAGTCTAAGAGTTAGCACTTAACTGTAAATCTGAGTGACTGAATTCACTTAACTAAGTGGCTTCAAATTTGAAGAGACGTGAGGTAACTCATACATAACTTCTGATGTTATGGAACTTCTTGAGTTGACTTGTGTCCCACCATTGGAGCTAGTTAGTTTGAGTTAGCTATTAGCCTGTTAGATTCTGTGCATACGTGCCATGGCAATCATTTGGGATGGCACAGCCAACTGCTGTAATGTTTCCCCCAAGAATTCTTTATTACTCATTTGGGAAAATACTGATCTTCATGTTTGCTGCAGCAACATCCGCTGCTTGTCCCTTGTTTCTGCCAAGAACAGAGTGAGTTTCTCATCTTTGTCAAGCTGGATATATAAATATTGACTTCACTAGACATGCTCTGACTGGGACTATTATACCACCTTTATCATCTCATTTACTGTGGTTCTTACACAGCCAAGCAAATAGGGAATCCTTGATTGTATCCTTGATGGATAAAAAGTGTTGGCAAAGAGTTTCAGTATCAGACATTTAAAGGTATTTAGCCTCCTAAAGGTGGAAGAAAGAATCTGCTCGTTTTTAAGGAAGAGATCAAACTTCTGCCAAACTCCATTTGCTTTCAGCAAGTTATTTTACAGGTAGGCAGAAGAAAAGAAATACTGGTGACAGGGGAAGAGGATGAGAGACATCTGCTGTGTGTCTCTATTCTCTGCTAAGGGCAACTTTCAGGCTGCTTTTAAATCTATATTAACTCACTCTTCAAATCCCAAGTCTGAACGCATGGCTGAAGCATTGCCTCAGGATTGCATCCAAGGGATGTGCACATCTGCATGCTCTCCAAAGCCTCTGCAGTAGTCATAAGGGTATAGCATACTTCTGGGTTATGCAGAGGTTGTCTGTGCGGAAAGATACAAGCTGGTGGAACACATACTGATCTATAACTTGGTCAAAAATCCATAACACACATTCATGATTAGTGTCAGTGGTGTACACTAGAAAGAATGAGCAGTGGAGGCTGAGGTTAAAATTGAGTATTGTATTTGAGGAGGAATTGAAATGCGTGGTTTCAGACTGGCAGGGCTGTGAACATATATTACATGCAAGTCCAGTAAGGTTTACAAAAGCAGCTAGTTCAGCAAGAAAATGTGTTGGAGGTAAAAAGTGATGTAAGTGTATCAGAGTGGAAAAGTGGAGGAAAGCACACAGACATGCTGGAGCATGTTTTGTGTCATGCAGCAATGAACCAGTTATGAGTTGCACAGAATGATGATGGGCAGTGAGAGAAGGTAAGTTAAGAGTCTACAGTCTCTGCTCTTTCAGTCTGTTTTGATGGAAGAAAGCTCAGCAAGCACACAGAAGACACCAAAAATATTCCTCTCGTGGGAGCAAAAGGAAAAGCCTCCCACAGAGATAGGCACTGCACGTGAGCCAGGGAAGCGGAAAGTAATTATCACATCTGTGCATGTGAATAAGTTGACAGGGTACCTTCTCCAAAAACCACTGCCTAGTTAGATGCATTTTTGTCTTTCCACAGCTGCATTTTCCCTTCCTTTGTTCTATTAAATATGGAGCCATACTCGGGTCTGCTGCCTCCATCCCCCCTCCCCTGACACAGTCACAGCAGTACATGCAATCACTAAGTCATGCAGACAGTTTTGAAGTCTTTCCTGCCTCACCCAAGGAGAACTCTTGCATGACTGGTATGTGTGGCTTAATGGATTCTGGGCTGAGGTTTTATTTTCAAGTAATAAGAGCATTTGCATTCCCCCTTCCCTCCTGTTTGTGGTACAGGACTTGATGGTAACAAGGTTTCATTAGCTCAATTTGATTAGCTGTTACCTGAGGACATTACTTTGATAGGGATCCTCCATCCTGCCTGGGTTTTTTTCATTCAGGAGTGGGGCAGGCCCCAGTGTTTTAAAGATCCAAAGGGTACTCTTTAGCACACTCTCCTGCATATATGAGAGGGAGGCACACTGGGAGTTCTTACTCAACTTGAATACGTTTCCCATAGTCAAGGGTATAGACCTAGGCTGCATTTGGTAATGACAGAGATGCCAAGGGAGATCTTGAACAAGGGCAGGAATGCCTTCAGGATGTGAATGTGCCTTGGATTTTTGGAATTCCTTTCTTATACCAGCAAGGAGATATTTATGTTGGTTACTTTTTCCTCTCAGCTTGTACTGTAGGGGTACATTGATTTCCTCAATTTGAAAGCGCTCAGCAAGTCAGTGGATCAGGAACTCACTCTCTCTCTTTTATCTTCCAGCTCTGTTTTTTATTTTTCCATTCTGATTTTATTTGCTGCTGTTTTGAATTCCCTGAGGTAAATACTAGCCAGAGGCACAATTAGTAACTGTTCCCTTGGGATACAGTATGACACTAGTTGGAGATATGTAAAAAAAAAATAGTTAAAATGTGACTGATTTAATGATATTTCTCTATTACCACTCCTTTTATTAAAGTCATGAAGAAAAGTTAACCTGAGTGGCTCCTGCACAGTGGCATTTATAAAGATACTAGCAAGAATGAAACTTGTCTTCAGGCAAAGAGCTTGGAGCCCCTCTCCAAACTTCACTGGCTCCTTCCAGAGATCACCTCATTTGTTAATAGATATTCTAGTTAATGATAGCAAATCCATCCACGGAGGATATTTCTGGCCTGCTTTGCAAGACAGTAATGCTCTTTTAATGGCACAGTGCTGGCATACAAATGGGAATGCTTGCACTCATTTGTGTGGCTATGAGTAGCACACAGTCTATGCACCCCTGAGAACTTGTGATGCCCCACAGTGATCACCAAACCATAATTATGATGACATAGAGACCATAATAGTTCCATGGATAGCTGAAAATGTCTTGGGTAGAAAGATTTGCTGAATTTCCATGGCACAGTATTTCGGGGTTCATTTGTTGTTTTGGGGATTTAACTATGAAAACTAAACCAACTCAACCAAATTTCTCAATCAAGCTTTTGATGATGTTGTTTATGAATTACATAAGAATAGGTTTTCAAGAAAAGATAGATCAGGCCATCCCCAAACAGCATTCAAACAAGAAAATTACTCACATATTTTGCCTTTTCCCAATGTCTTCTAGATACTTAGTGTATAATTCCTGTTTTGTTTACCTTGGCACAAATAGAGAGTAACCACTGAAGGCAATTAAACCAATCCAGTGGAAGCCCACAGCCATGAACAGACATAAGTGAGGAGAGAGCAGAGGCCCTTGGAGTTCTAATGGGCCCACAGGCAACAGATGCAGACTTAATTAAACTTTTAGTATCTGGATTGAACAGTTAATAGGGAAGGCTATTTCAGCCTTGGTAGAAATATAGGCTGCATTGCTAACTAAAAGTAAGAAAACCAGAAGGGTAGCACTGTAGTCAGCAGTGGCTTTTGTCTGTATGAGAACACTTAGCTGTAGTAATGGACATGGCATGGGTCCCAATGCCATAGCAGCTGTTCTGTGTACTGCTGCATATCTCAAAGTTTATGCCTGTCCTGGTTCTATCGTGAGTGAGACAAAGATGCATCAAGAAACATATTTTTCTCATAACTTGTCCTTTTTAGCTTCAACGGATTTTTATTTTCCAAACACTCAAAATATGAGGTTTTTGTTCCCGTATTTCCTCCTTTTTGTTGAATTCAGTCAAAGATATTGGAGAATCACAAATAGGAATGTCACATGAAACCAACACTGACAGTACTTCTTTCCTTCCACTCTCTAGTATTTGAATAAAAAAAAAACCCAAAGAAATAAAATCACCATCAACGTCAAAACCCTCCCATAATGGAATGAAAGTTCCCCTAACTTTATCCCTCAACCACCACTTCTTCCCTGACACACAGCCCCAGGTTCCTTTCAGTAAGGTTGTGGTACAAAAGAGAAAGGAGGTAAGGTTGAGTGAAAACCTTGAGAAGTATGACATTAAAAATACAATGTCATGGAGGCAGCCTAAAGAAGGAAAAGCTTCTAAAGAACCAAAAACCAAGCCACTTTGATTAAATGAAACAAAGCAAAACAACAAACAACTGGAAGGAGAAGATGAGATAGTAGCTAATGATATTGACTGATAAGACCTGCTACATTTCAGAGGCACATGCCATCCAGCAGTCACAAAGCCTCAGCTCATTCTGCAAGATGGCATTTGGTCATCAAAAGTTTTGGCTCCTGGGCCAGATGGCCTTATTGCTGTTGCATATTGAGCAGTCTATTCTCAGATGCTGGCATTGTTGTTTTGTGGAGAGCTAAGGGTGATGTGGCAAGTTTCCCATTCTTAAATGTGCTACTATTGCTTGATCCCAATTACCTCACAGCTGATTGTATTTCATATGGATCCCATCAGTGGAGGAGCTTGAAAATTCATCTTTGAGGACCAACCTCCAGATGCACTTGAATTTCAATTCTATAAGGTTGTACAATTCCTTTTCCTGACTGTATCCTTCATCTCTTTCCATTAATTCTTCATCATTGGATTGATGTAAAAGCCCTACATTAATTAGTTGCCAAGCCAGAATTAGGATTCCCAAGTGTTTCACATCCACCTCTTGTACTCCCATCACACTCTTGTCCCTTTCCATTTTTTTTGTCTTGCTCCTTGTAGATTTTTCTTCCTATGAATATCTCATTGGTCAAAAACATCACATGACCAGACAGAGGATTTTTGTTTTGTTTGAGGTCAAACAATAAATGTAAGTGCCATCTCCTTGATCTTTTTGAGAAGCTGCCGCAGTCTTTCTGAGCCGTTACAAGCAAGACAAAGGCTGAGGAAGGCGAGTGAAGTGCAGGCACTTCGTAATTTCATCCTGACTCTTGGAGGTCTCAGTACCAACTGTTACAAAGTCAGTGATTCTAGTTCCTTGCAGACAAAAGCAGACATGCACTAGATTCTTAGTAACAAAACCCCACAGCACTTTCATTCTGTGTGCACTGCAGGCAGCAAAACACTTCCCAACAAACTTGCAGTCTCTAGCAAAAAAGCAAAAGGGAAAAAAAAAACAGAACTAGAAAATGTCACAGAAAGACTCAAGGAAGGCAAGAATATTGTACAAGTCTTAATTACTGTAGAAGTAAGGTGTGGAAAGTCAAACTCAATGACCCTAGAAAGCAAGCCTTGCTGTCTGCTGGAGAGAGGGACTCAGAAAATAGTGATAGGCTGAGTAACGGCATGAAAGAATATGACAAATGCTTCCAGTTTAGATTCTCCCAGGAAAAAAGAGTGGCATAGACTTAGATACACATAATCAAACTCCTCCCTCTCCAACCCCAACATCTCAGCAACCCAGGATTAAGGAACCTAAGTCTATTTCTAGACATTCAAAAGAATTTTGTTCAAATCATTTAGCATTTATAAAGACCAACCTGTGGACGAGGATGGTCTGCATCTTTCATGCTTACATAGAGGCTACAAAACTTTTGGATATTACATAAAGGAGAAAAACCCAAACCTACAGAGATTCAAAGTGCCATCACTCCTTCTCTGCTTGCTGGCAGCTGGTCTCAGCTGTGTTTTAGCTTCCAAAAGTTGAGGAGTTGAGCTCTGGCTTATGGAGAAGAGGATGATAGGGACAGGCGCAGATAATTTTCTTTCCCATTTGAAGGATCATGAGGGAAAATGTAAGTCTGTTACACTGAACTATTGAGTAAATACTATTGCAGAATCACAGAATGTTAGGGCTTGGAAGAGATCTCTGGAGATCATCTAGTCCAACCCCCCTGTCAGAGCAGGTTCACCTAGAGCAGGTTGCACAGGGCATATTGAGGAATGTCCTGCCAGTTTCTAATTGTACCTATTCCAGCTAGCCACTGTTAGATTTCTGTTAGGCTTCTAGAATCAGTGCACTGTGGAACTGTATGTGTGTGAAAGTTAAGCTCATCCCTTAGTCTCTTTTCTATTTCATTCTCCTAAGGAAAGTCTGGCATGCACTTTCCTTCTTTGTATGGCCCTCAGCAGTGCCCACCTCTGCAGATCATTCACAGATCATCCCTGTGATACAACCACCCTGTGCCTTCTATTCCAAGCATGCTCTCAAGGTGCTCATGACCATTCCAATGGATTGCACTTATCCTGCTTGGTGATCCCAGTTCCATGGTCTGCTAGAGGCTTTGGTGTGCACTTCACAGGGGCTCTTAAACAGCAGTACAAGAAAATTTTCATTAATTTCCAATATTTGCATGAGCTTTATCAGAGAGGTTCTTGGCATTCATACCCTGCACTGAAGCACTAGCTGAAGCAGTTTAGAAATTCTCTCCCTCCATACACAGCTTTAATGAGGCTTTTCAGAAGCATTATTCCCCTTAGGAAAGAAAAAAAAAAAAAGAGTTTGTGAATTAAGGATTTCAGAGGATATGTAATTGGAAACAGTTCCATCATATAATGGCTGTAGACTGGAATTCCCTTCTTGCCCTGAGGGACATCATACTTTGTTTCCAAGCCAGGAGAATATTAATTTCCTTTTACAGAACCCTTCTTTGTTCTGAGCACTCAAACTGACCATTACCTGCCACTGAGACATGGCTGCCTCTGGGACAGAAGGCAACAGTCCCCTGTGAGCAGAACTGATGTTTCTTCCACAAAATCTATTGTGCAGGTGTAGGCAAACCGAGACCAGGCTATTAGCTATTGCATATAGTCATAGCCCTAGTGATTTTGTTAACCAAATGGAGTTTGACAGAAGGCTACAAGTTTAGAACATGCAAGCTTGGAACAGCAATAACAAATCCGTTTAGTCTTACTAGGAGTTCAAGTGACTTGAGGATTACATCTTGCTAGGGACACTGAACCTTATAGCACCATGCCATGGCACTGGTGCAGTGATGACTCAAAAGAAAGACTACCACTGACTGCAGCACCTCTTTCAGTTTTTATTGGAAGTCTACAGTCCAACTGCACACCTAGACTGACTCACTTAGCTAATAATAGCTGACATGAGTGCAGCCTGAGGAAGGGTAGCTGTAGGCTACAGAGTGTTGCTAAACAGACTTTTTCAACTTGGTGAAGGAGGTCTAGCAACTGCAGTGAAAACTTGTCACATTCTGTCTGCTTTGGAATCACCCTGAGTCTGACTTAGCTATGAATTTTGTTATCCTGAACACAAGGATCTCACTCCGGTTCTTTATAAAGGAGACATACCCTTGCAGATGTCAAGAATGTGACACGAGTGAAGGCGAGTCTTACTCCTGAAACATTTCTTACTGCCAGTCTTAAACTAGATGAGCTTCAGTTTGTGCCTCTTCTCAGTATTTTCACTTTTTTTCTTATATAAAGGCTCCTCATGCAGCAGTTTCTACTGGTGAGAGGAAACTAAGCTATCAAACACAAGCAAAAGGCTGATTTCCCTTTCTGTAATCTGAACTTCTCAGGTGAAGTTCAGCCACACTAAACCAAGATGAATCATGCTGCCAAATGAGGTAGAAAACACTGCACTTAGTCCATGATAGTGGAATTGTGCTACCAGAATAACAGCATCTAGTGGCTAGTCTCCAAAAGGATAGGTTTTCTGTGTTAAGAAGTAACACAGATTAGTTAGAATTCAGAAGCCCTTTCTGTTGAGCACAACCATAAGGAATTCTTGTAGTTTCTCTGGCACCATTTGAGAATATTTATGAACATTAAAACATGCTAAGTAACCACCCACACATTTTCAGTGTAGGTCTCATGAGAACCTGGATCTTTCAATAAAATGTGACACTTAAGAATCAGCAAACTGGGTTTCATTCCTAGATTTTCCATTGGAAGGTTGTTAAAAAAAGTTAACCAACATTTAAACATCTTTAAATGTTCCTTCTAGGCCAAAAAGCACTTCTTGTAAGGAGAATGTTTGGATTCCAGCAATTTGTTACCATTTGTTGTTTAATGAATTGTCATTTACACAAAAACCTGAATGCTTTGACCTCTTTTGCTTCTACCAGAAACGATATGGGTCATAGCATCTTTGGAGCAAGCTGTCAGAAAATGATTCAACAGTTTGGCCTCTAATTGTACCCATTAACAGAGCAAGGAAACTTCCTACTTATTATTCCAAGAATAGCAACAATGCCTTTTGAAAGAGGATTAGCTGAAATTTCAAGTGTGCCAGTACTCCTAAACTATGAAAGCTCTTCCACTGATGCCAAGCAGCAAGATTAGTCGGCATGAGGAGGGAGCCTGCACAGCACTGATGCAACATTTAGAATTGATGGTGTAAGTTGCAATGTGATGAAAACTCCTATAACCCCATATGAGTAAGCACAGTTATAGTACAGTGGCCTTCCTACTAGCAGGCTTGACAGAAGAACTCATGCCTGTGGGAACATGCAAACACTAACAACCTTAAACCTTAAACCAGAGACAAGGCCCAATGCTAGAAAAACATAGAAGTGGAGACAAAGGCTACTATCCATTCTGTGTATATTGTATGACCTATTGCTTTCATGTTCTTTCCTCATAATAGAAATTCCACATAAAGAAATGTGTGTTTGGAACAATCACAGTATGTGGGGGCTGCATTTTGTTTGTTTGTGTTGTTAGATAAGGAGAGAATGTTTCAAATGCTTATATGAAAGTTCATTGGTATTTGTTCCTGTTGACTGGCTGAGGCTTCCATTTTGCTGGCTTTCCATTTTGTTTTTATCTTTGCTTGCAGTAGCTAATAGTGACAATCAGTTAGTAAGAGTGATTTATTGTTGCCTGTTAAGGCATGTTACAACTTTTCAGCTTGATTATTTTATTATATCAACCCAAATTAAGCATCTTGCTTATGCTGCACTTCCCACCTCCTGATATACCTTCTGCCTGAATGGAAGCAGGCAAGGTGTGGGGCCTCAAGTAGACTCCAACTGTATGCCTTAGGGAAAGATAACATGATCCCATGAAATAGACCCAAGTTTTAAACATACCTTTATCTCTAGTTTACTTGGTGCGTATGTGCCATCTGCTTTTTTGTGCTGTAGTAGGAGAGATGTTTGGAGAATGTTTGGTTTAAGAAAGCCTGGAGACTGGAGGAAATAATCCCAGTGTCACCTACGCATTCTCACAGAGATCCTCTTTTAGCCCAAGCACGAGAGGGTTCTTTCCCATAAAATGTCAGGGGCTCCATTTCTCTACTCTCAGCATACAAGCAGATGTTCAACCAGTTGCTGCTGTGCCCATTTGTACACTGCTACAAGGCTTTCATGAGTTTTAATGGTGATTTCAATAGAAAGGTGTTGCCTTTTTCATGTGCTTAGAAATAACTGGAGGTTCTCACTATGTTATTGAGGCTATATATATTCTCTTCTGGAAAGGAGGAGACTAGTTAAAATACCTGTAAAGTTAGTGTGTTGGTAACAGCTGAGGAGTACAGGTCAGCTTCATTCCTGTTCCTGTGTTTTACTAGTGATGTGAACCCTTTAATTCCAGTTCACTTTATGTTGCCTTTGCTACTTGTAATGAATGAATTTGTTTGCTCAGCCTGGAAGGACCAGGGTTATATTACTCAGGTTCAAGGCCTTCTTCTGATTATGTGAGCGCTTTGCTATTCCAGTGACAGGTTACGTAGCATCTGTGGCCCTGTCAATGCAAGAATAATCCATAATTCAGATAGGCACAGCATGGTGCTTCTGAAACAGACCTACTCTTCTGGGACCGCAGTTTAAGTTATGTGGAAGAGCATCAGGATTCAGATGCCATTGTTTCCAAGGAGAGGTGCCCAGTTCTGTTCCTTGGGCCTACTATCCAGTAAAGGAACATACTTTTTAACCTTTAGGAGAGCATGGCCAGGTGAGCTATTGGTCAGAAGTGATTTGCACTCTGTTCTCTAGAAAGCTTCTCTCTCATTTAAAGAGGCTTTTTGCTCTTCAAATGATCACAAATCAGAGCAGGGGGAAGCAGTATGGGAGGGCTAGATTTGATACCAACAAGCTTGAGCAGTTAAGTGTAGGTTGTTTCAGTCTCTTAATCAGTACACACGTTCTTTGTCCTCCAACTTGTTGAATTCTTTCTGCTGGTTTCTTCCTCTCCTTTGAAATTAATTCTTTTGGCTCCTGTTCACTATGATGTTAAGCACCTACTTAATCTTGTGCAGTAGTCTGAGCTGTGGAACAAAGAGGAAGCTTGGGCTATTGCTTAGAAACCAGGACTGAGGTGTTAGAAAGGTTGGAGCTTCATGCTACAGACAAGCTTGCTATGTGACAGTGGGAAAACTGTATTGCCTTGCTTTACTTCAGCATCCAGATGAGTGTTACTCATATCCCTTGCAGGGGGGAGCACGAGGTGTCTACCAGTGGGGTTTGGAAAGAGCTTTGAGAAAGCTGCCTTTGAAAGATGAAGAGTTTTGCTGTAATGAGTGCTGGATGACTGGACATATTTGACAGCACTTTGTGGAGCAAAGAAATGAGTGGGACTGTGCATTGCTCTCACAAAGGGGAGAGAGTTTCTGAGACAGCTTTTGAAGTTGAATTCTAGATATCACTTTCATGCAATAATATATTTTAATTTAGACACAATACAAGGAGCCATAACTTCAAAAATTAGAATAGAGGCTGAATCAGGCAGCCATACTGGAACTTTCCTAATGCTGCCCCAGAGCCACTGCTGCGCTTTGGATCTTGAGAGCCTCTGGTGGAGAGGTCATACACTGTGTTTAACAACTCCATTTTCTCTTCAAGGCAAGTTGGATGGAACAGTCTGAGGTACAAACACTGGTGAGAGAGCTCTCGGGTGACTTACTCATGTTTCTATTTTTCCAGCACCTCAAAGCAAGTATACTAAATTAAGACATATGGGAGATGGGTGGAAAATGGACCCTGAAAAGAGGCAATTGTTGCCTGGGAAAGCTCAAGGAAAACAAAAAACACTTAGAGAGTTCTATTAGTCTCTCTCTATTAAAAAATTAATATTTTTTTATTTAAATGTATTTTGGTTATTAAATCTGTAGATGAGTTTGGCATTCCAAATGCGATGGTACAGTTTGCCAGTGAGAATACTAAGAAAAATATTTGGAGGCAGAAATTCAGATCCAGCGTAGCATTTTTGCAGGTAAATTTTTTTGTTTCAGAGCTCATTTAAGAAGGGAGAGAGGCATAGGTTCAAGTCTCTGCAGATTCAGAGCAAAGGTTTTCCTCTCCAGTCATTCTGAATTAGGTAGAAGAGGAACATAGCTCATTCAGTCTTCCACATGCCATATCAACAACTGGAAAAGCCCATTAAGCAGGTTGTACACGACAATCAGAGGTCTCCTTTTGGCCCTCTGGCACACTCATGAGAGGTATATGTAAGACAAGATATGAGGTAACTAAACAGAGAGATCATTCCTCCTGCTCTTTTCCCTTCAAACAGAATTTAGCTCTGGTGAGAAGTTCAGAATTGACGTTACTAAAGTCTGAGATTTCCTGTTTACCTTAGAAAACAAGCAGAGCACAGGCTGTGGTAGCTGAGGCTTCCACAGGCTGCCTCAACGAATCATCGTCACTCCTCACCCAAAGGGATGTGCTGCAGGAGCATGGGGGATAGTATCCTTGCAGCCACCATCACTTTGCTCTTTCAAAGTGTCTTCAGCCCAAGGATCAAAGGTCTTTCCAGACATTCCTAAATGATGTGCCTAGCACCCACAAGAGGTTCACTGATCTCAGTGAGGAGATGAGGCAGCTAAGAACTACTGCTTTTTTTTTCCCCTAAAAGTGAGACATGCACTGCCCTTTACTGCAAGCTATGCCTGCTTTCAGCATCATCTTAGTGGGATATAGTAAGTCATGGAGAACTTTGTGATACTGGCATGCAGACTCTGTGTAGATAAGTGGGACTGTTCACACATCTCTTGCTGTTGCTTCAGTCTTTTTGTGACTTATGCTGAATGATATGTTGTGGAAGAGAGCCACATTTTTCGACTGCACACCTGAACACATAATCTTTCTCTAAACCCATGTTCAAGAAGTATTTGGCATAGAATCATTAGAGGCTTTTAAGATCAGGCTGTTGATTCTGCTGCCCATAGAGAAATATTCCCATTTGAAAGTGTTTAGTAAAAAGACTGAAGGCAAAGAGGACTGCACAGGCTGCTGTGTGAGAAGCCATATTGTTTACTGATTCTCCTGCTTGAAATAGCAATAAATGACATTTATTGTGCAACAGTCACAAGAATAAGATCTGTTCGTAAGTAGGAAGAGCCTTCATTTGAATGCAGATAGCATTTGAGTCAGGACAACCCTTAAGATCTGAATTGGCTAGAATTCACTATATGGGACTTGAAATCAGATTATATACAAACTCAGTGGAAATACTGTTTTAGTGGGAGCTGGAGGGGATCCCAGATGAATAACAATCAGATTCCATTTCAGCCCTTACTCTTGGCCAGCTGCTTCTTTTGTATGTGCTGGGAAAGATTAAAAAGTTTGGAAACAGCATTCATGTGGTGCCTTATCGCAGTGCTGGGGCATTTTCTGTCTCTGTCACTGTACCAGAAGTGCTAATAGTTTAATAAGAAGTGCTAATAGCTTAATAAGACTAGGATTTGGGTTTTAAGCATGTGATACTAGATTGCACATAGCCAGCCAGGGTACATTCAATCAAATCCATTCTACCTTGAACAAATTTCAAGGACAAATGATGACTAGATGTAGAATTGATGCCTACACAAGCAAGTATGTGGTCAAAGACATTACAAGCTTTATTTACCCTTTCTAGCTAGCATATTGATAGCAGTTATCATATGTTTCCTCACATCACAAGGACCTCTGTGCTGGGTACCATTCTGGTTGTATTTTGGGCATAACTGCTGTCACACAGACCAGAGAGATTGATCTGTTAGCATCAAGCTTAATTTGAAAATATGATGGGTAGAGGGAGAAACAAACATCAATGAAATATGAGTTTATATAGCTTAAATAATCACTGAGTACAGTGGTGGTGAAAGTAATCAACATTCAGCTGAGAAAACTGTTAGGAGAGGTACAATGAGAAGGGAAATAAAATGCAATGAGAGTTATGTTTAGACTGACCTGAAGGATGGTCTATTTGATGGAGAGGTCAGCTGAGAAACACAGAGCTATCAATACAACTATTCTCATCTAGTCTGGATATAAAGTTGGCCCTTGTATTGAAATAATCATGACCAGGAAGGAAGCAGGGATAAGCAAAGTCCTGAGCAGATGCCTTTCTAGTTGAAATAGAAGACAAGTATATAAAGGGTAAATTTGCCTATTGGTATTCTTACTTGTTGGTTTTGCAAGTAAGGCACAACAGCTTTATCTCGAAAATAAATTATCTCACTCCGTTTAGGTGTTTTTACCAGCTTGTTGCAAGGATGGACATTATTCAGTATTACTTCCCCTGCACTATGAGTCCGTTCTGATTAGTTTTCAGTCAGATGATTGCTGACTGTCTAGCAAGAATTTCACTTTACAGATGGTCCCCAGATCACTATCCAAAATGACCTTAGAGGCCTCAGCCAGTCTAGGCTAAATAGTGGTCTGCAGCTGCAACTCAAATTCTGCCTTTCTCAAGGGCACACAGGCAGGAGCCCAGGACAGCATTCCTGCTTCTTCATCCATTTCAAGAGCATTTCCACTGTGTGAGCATGCTGGTGTCTGCTAACTGTGTAGGGAATCTGGTACTGATCCTTTAGAAGAGAAAGTAGGAGCTGTGGGAAGACAGGAATTCTTACAATCTAGAGTCAAGACACAAGGCATAAAGAATCTTATCTCCCTGTAGGGTAGGACTGGGATGGAGCAGCAGAACCACACATAAACAGCATGGCTCTGGAGACAAAATACCCCTCCTAGCCCAGGAAGGAGGGTATTTAGTTTCTATGGCACATTGATTGGATTCTGCTTTGTTGCCATGAAAGAAATCGAGTGACTAATGAATCTCTGTCACAATTTGTTTGCTCTGGAGTCCCTCTGAGGACAATGCTGTGGGTACAGGGGACTGTGTTTCAGCTACAAGCAAGGCTGACCCTCCTAGCTCAGGACTGTGATAATTGCTCTTGCCTATTCATACCTGTGCTTAGAGAATTGGAAGGAAGACGCCTGTCCTTTCTAATCCAGAGTTCTACCTCTGTGCTTCTCGCTGTTTGACACTTGTTTGATTAAAATCTTATTTTTACTAGGTTGTTTTTCCCAGTGAGAGGCTTCATTGTCACTTCCCAACACCTTTTCTACAGCTCTGGGATCAGTTCATGCACTACACACATTTTATACTGAACAGCAGCTGTCAACAGTGGAATTTCCCCCACCACACAGCTTCCAAGGCTAAACTAGATTCTAGGCAGAATCTGTTCATCACAGGAATCAAAATTTCAGCAGCTCCTAGTGCTAAAGTAACCACAGATGCACATACTGCCACTGCTGTCACCTCTTCCCAATATGAGAAGTATTGTCACATCCCAGCATCTAGGGTCTGGAATTATCATTGATGTAGCTTCATAGCTGAAATGTGAAAGCACAAATAACACTGCCAGCTTATGCTGAGCCACATGGTGTCAGCTTATGCTACAGCCCTGTTGGCACCAGAGTACTGAAGCAAACTTGTTGAATCTCAGTTGTTAGAGGAGATTGCCCAGCTGTAAGTACCACAAGGTTCAGAAGGTCTGCACCAGTCATCTTTTTTCAGGAGCAGAAACATAATCAGTCCTACAGCTCCTCACTCTGATCTGTAGTAATTGTTTTTGCAACTTTCCTAAAACATCTTTGCAGAAATCAAGCTCACAGGAAAATCTCTTTATGTTTGTGTTTCCAGAGTCACACTTTGTATGTCTTTTTTTTTTTTCCCCTAAATGAAGGAAAGGAAACAAAGAACTCCAGCACATGGTGGGAAGCTCAAAGCTTTATTAAGTAGAGAACAGTAATGGATCTTTAAGTCTGACACTTTAGCAAGTTAAGACTCCCCACAAGGCACAAGCTAGCTGCAATAAGACACTGCAGAGAGATCTGGTAGTACAGACAGACTTAAGCAGCTCATTTAATTCAAGATGAGCTGTACATTTGGTTGCAGATGCAGTCTGTATAGGTTCCTGTAGTCATCACTGACTGAAGCACTGCTCTTTTGGCCAGGTATATGAGTGTAAGTCAGCACTGCAACTGGTCCTACCCTTTTCCTGTGCTCTTCTGCTTCCCACAGCAGAAGCAGCTTAGCTCTGAAGCATCAGGGAACAGCAAAATTTAGTCTTGTGTATGCCACCAAGCAGCCTATGTCCAGTTCTGCATTCCTAATTCTTCTTGTTGTTCTTTCAAGTTAGGAAACCCCTCCACTTTCAGCTGCAGGTGTCATTGATGCAGCAGCCCCAGATACCTGCAGATCTGGTAGTAGTTGAGTTTCCCTAGACAAGGCTCCAAACCAAAGGTCTGGAGCAGCCTTCTGCAAGCCAAGCCAAGCCAAGCCAAGCCAAGCCATGATCGTTCTGGCTTCATTCAACTGCACTCCTCTTGTTACACTGTTTTGTGTCAAGCCTCAACATACAGCAGAGTATGAGCAGCTCAGTACTAGGCAGCAAGAATTACCCCATAGAACAATCTGGATAATCTTTGGTGAGTACAGAGAATAAAACCACAGTTTAAATTTAGTGCATCAGTCCAATGTGGTAGTAACAAGCTTTTAAGCTTGTTTTTAAAAGCTGATGCAATCCACTGTCTAGCTACTCTGGTATCCAGCACTGAATACAGAACTATCTGCAAGGGCACAGAACTGCAGTAACACAAGTAGCAAATCTAGCCTTGCATTTCCATGCAGGGGCAAGTCTACAGAAAGTAGTGTTGCTAAGGTGCATGAAGAGCTCAGGGGTGAGCTGTTTCTGTGTGTGCAGCTAATTTGCATGTTTATGGGATTCTGAATTATTGAACAGCACTCCTTCACATAGCTTTGTGTCATTCTTTGGTGCTAAGGGACAGTTTGATTTTAGCCTCTGGAAAATTCCAGGGCTTTCTTCCTGTACTAAAGGCGTTAAACATGAACCACGTGAGTGAGAAGCCAGGAAGAAGTCTAAGCCTGAATAAAAACAGATCTAATACTCAGTCATAGCAAAAATGCTTTTAGTGAGTCCAACTCTGACACTTATTCAAAAAGTAAAGATAATTTATTCTTACTGAGGAAGAGACCAAAATTCTGATTGTATCTCACAGTCCCAGTAATTATGAAAAGGGTTGCCAATGCCACTAACATAAGCCTTAGCTTTTTTGTAGTGTTCATACATATTAGCCCAAAATAAGAGAGAAGAAAAAAGGTGTTTGCTAGCAGAACATTCAGGCAGAGTGCTAGTTCTAGATCTCTTTAGGAAGATCACACACTCCTTGGTGTTAGACTGACAAACTATAATTATTATATGAAGAACTAGAGGGGATGTGGAGAATGCTCATCAGTATAATTAAAAGTGAGCTTTTGCTAGCTATTTCCATTTTGCGTAGTTATAAATCTATTATTTGAACAAAGAAAAGGCTTTTGTATAGGACTAAACAGAAGAGGTATGAAAAGATGTTTCAGCGCTGCAGAAGGTTGCTATCAGCATGCATTTGCAGACATGTAATTATTCCATTACATATATAACCTTTAAAAGAAGTTATGATATTGATGATACTTGGAAGTGAGGGATGCTGTCTTTGAAAAGGTCACATGTTGTCTTGCAAAAATAGTTTTGTATTAATATACCATCTCTCCATTAAGAAATTAATTGATACAACTTCTGTTTATGGTAATTATTTAATTGAAATTATACACAAACTCCGCCTCACACATGCTTCAGATTTATATAGCAGCTCCCTAGTTGTGATACTAGAAGTATAGTTTTGGCTACAACTTAGTAAACCTCTGCTCACTCCCAGTGAGTGTTCCATGTGCCACTTGAGGACCTGCTCCTCATGATTATCTGTGCACATACTGTTACAATATCAGATTGCTCTTTTATACAGCAGCTGTTTTTCCTGAGTACCACTATTCAGTCTACTAGCAAGTCAGAGCAAATGACTTGTGACTTGTCTGTCATAAAAGTCATGAACTGTTTCCAGCATTGACAGAGGGTCTAAACAAGACTGGTGGTGCACATTGGGCTATTTTATAGTCCAACATACAGTATTTCCTGCAATCGTGGCCACTTTGCCTTCTTCCTTTTAGTGCTTAAAAAGCCTGTCACCAACAAGAGAAAAGAGAGTGTCTAGGTCTATGGCAGAGAACAGACCCCACTGAACCAGAACGCAAGAGGCCACAGCTCATCTTCACTATCCCCCAGACTCATTGCTGACACTGACCCTAAGCCCATGAATGCCAGCTCACACTATCCCTTCATGCCCAGGCCCTCTTCAGTACATATCCACACACAGTTGTTCACCAGTCATGTTCTTCTCACTGAAGTTGGTGTGAAACACCTCAAATTCTTTCCAAAATCCATTCACTTATCTGACAGTCAGGCCCACACTTTTCCTCAACAATTTCTTCAAGGTAAGAGTGAGGATATAGAGGAGAAATGCCTGCCACATATATGGACTAAATTGAGAAACCAACTGTTCAGGAAGAGATGGCATTAATATCTCCATTTCTAGAAGCAGATGGTGATAAATGAATGGCATATTTGACATATCTGTTATAGTCACCCAACTAGTTAATCAAAAAAAGATCAGATCACAGCAGCATTGGCTCAGCTCTTCTTCCTCCAACATAGGAAATTCCATTTCCTCAGCATGATGCCTTATGCTTTTCCTTCCAAGCTGTGCTGTTCTGAAGAACCCACAGTAGCTCAAAGACAAACATTTACGTCAGCATGTCACATTGAATTTTTTCTTTCCAAACAGTAGTGTATGCATATGGTATTTTATACTACTGAGGTGGACTTAAGATGTTTGATAGGGTTTCTGAAATCAATATATTCTGTTGAGAAACTGGAAGTACTCTGGGAATCTCATCTTCATCCCATCCCCTAGCACTAAAAATGAATTTTTAGTAATGCTATATAAAAAATGTATGACTTCAAATGAATTTGTACCAAGAAACAATATGATGATTAAGCAGGTGTTAAGCAGGTTTTAGAGGATGATCTCTGATCTTTTGATCAGCAAATTTCTAGAGAAACATCATGGAAGAAGACACGCGTGAGGTGTTCAAGGCAGGCCAAGTTCCAGGCTACAGAATATGTTTGATTTTTCATTTTGGTGAGCAGGCAGAGAGAATAGATGCTCCTGGTAAATTATTCCCTATTCACCCCTCCAAGCATGGCTTTGGGAGCTGGAGGAGGAGAGGAAGAATAGCTTTGAGAACGCAACAGAAAGAAATGTGGAATGATAGGCACTCAAGTGGACTGGAAGAAGAGCTGCCATGCATCCTGGCAAGGCTGAGCATTGTATGTGTATGCTACACGTTCATCCATCATGCTGACAGTTCCAGGGGGCTTCTTCAGTAATTTGGTTTTGTAGGCAGTACTTATTTGCTGGCATCTTGACATCATCTAGACACATCTTGATTTTTTTCATACAATTAATTAGATATCTAAGCTTGTAAGGGATTACAGGGAGAACTAGACAGTCTCTGGTCTGAAATAATTAAGGAAAATCCTAGATCTGGATAATGATACTCACAGTCTGCACATAGTTACATTATGAACATCTATTCCTGTAGGCAACAGACCTGAGAGTCAATGACAAGTTTGTGGTTCTGCATAGACTTGAGTGGCATATGCTGCCCTTTACAAATATAGCACTGACCTTCCGGATAGCTAAAGGGCTAAGGATAGTCACTGCCACTGTTTCTGATGAGGGAGTTGAGGCAGTGATGACTTGGAGAGCAAAGTAAATCTAAAATCTATAGCCATAAAACCAACAGATGTAAAGTATAGGAAGAGGCAGAAGCTAAGAAGTTAGGGAAAGGGAAATAAAACCAAAATAGCCTAAAGGTATCAGTAAGAGCTTGCTGGGTCAACAGGCACATATTCCAAATCATCTTCCTATCCTCTTTTGCTCAATTCTTCCCCTGCTTCATTTGTTTTAATTTTATCCTCAGCAATCTACTATGCAAACCTGATTCCAGACTACTTCAGTCTGGTTCTCCTTTTTGGGGATTTATAGTGGGACATTTCTTTGACTGAATACAGAAGTCTTTGAAAATTTAGAGAATCAATCCATTCCTAAGATCCATACCAGGGATGCTCACGTTGGGATTACTGGCAATGTAAAATAAAATGCCAAGATTCAGTCTTGTGACATCTCTATACTTCAGTATCTTGGCTACTAAGCCCCTTGCCTTTTAATATAGGATTTCTCAGACGGTCAAATTTGTGGATCTGTTTTATGTAGCTATTTTTCAGAGATGGCCAACATGAGATGTTCAAGAGAGAAGAGCAAGAAGAGTCATGGTAGAAAGCCATGGGACACCCATAAAAGACTTCTAATGCTGAAAAGTTTGAGTCCTGTACATGGACTGTGGAAAGGATTTGATCATAATGGTCTTTAAAATGTCTGGTTCCTCTCTGAATCTTGTCAGATTCTTGCCATTAACAGTATCCCATAACAATGAGAAGGCCATGAGGACTTAAACAGATTTAAAGAACTTAAATTCCAGAAATGACCTTGAATTTATTTTTATTCATGTATTGTTTGCCTACAACATAGACTCTGCCCATGTGCAACTCCCTCTGAAACACCAATCTAATGACCTACAGTTGAGATGCGTAGTTAAGACAATTAGAAAGGTTTAGTGAGGATATTTTGGAGTGAAGGGTGAAGAAACAGGGGAGAAATAGCTAGCTGCTAGAAAGTACTCTTCTGGAAATACTGCCTCTTTCAGATCTCACTTCAACTCTCAGTTCCAGGTTGACTGGAGTCAGAAATAGATCTTGAACAGGAGGGAGATGATAGAAGGAGTAAGGCCTGAAGCTAACCTTAGCTAGGCAGTGTCACAGCTCTCTTGGTAGGTACAGGTAGTCTTGAGCTATACATTCTGGGGGAGACGGAAGACTCTGCTAGCAGCCTTGCATAAACTTTGCATTGTGAAATCGTTTCTCTTTGTGGTTCTCCAGTCCTCATCTTAGGAAAGATAACAGCCAGTAAAACTACATCTGAGATGAATTAATCTCTTATTTTACTCTTTCTGCCTTTAATCTTCCCCTTCTAGGCCATGGTTTTCTGTGACTCAATCTGTTCTCTTGGCAGATGTCCGAAAAAACACAAGACAGAGACAAGTAGCAAAAGGCTCCAGGAAAGCTGAGATTATTGGGCACTACAAACAATGGCTTTTAGTCAAAGCCTCTTTAATCTCTTCAAAAGGTGGAGTTTTAAAGAGAAACCAGAAAGGCTGTGTGAGTTGGGCTAGTTATTTACTGACAGAACGCTGCTTGAGGGATGACTATTTGCCTTTCAGCTTTTCCAGTCAGATTTCTAAGAACTGATGTGTACTTGGACCAAGGCTACTGAATATTCAGGCCAGTAGGGCCCAAGTAGCAGGCTGCAGAGGTTAAACAAGTGCTGGCAGTCAGAGTACATGGTCATCTTCATTTTTCTTGCATTAGGGGCCATGCCAGCTATCCTACATAACAGACCAGGACAACAGTCACAGTGGGATGCATGGGTGATGCAGCATGTTAGAGAGAAGCACACTCTGTGTCCTTGTGGTGAGAGCAATTTTCATTCTGTCTTGTTTTGGCATTTCTTGTAGTCTAAAATCATTCATGCAGAAAAACACAGAGCTGCTCTTTATCTATGGGAACAGGCCACACTGGTTATTTGTTTAATTAAAGCTGATTGCTGGAGAGCAGGGAGCACCACAGTTTTCCATATGCTGTCTGGGTTGGGGGTTTGCTTTTGCAAGGGACAGGAGAAGAAAAAGAGGTTAGACTTGTTTACTGTAACACAGCTCTTCACACACAGACATCTCTATTTCAGGACAGCGAAATATCATCAATGTGAAACTAGTGGGCATGCTTAGGATGGGCAACAACACTGAATGAACATCAAGTCCCAGGCACTTTTCTGAAGGGAAGATACAGCATCAAGGCAGTTTTAGGAAAGTTTACACTTCTTTGGCTCTGTGATAGGCAATCTAGGTAGCTGCAGAGACTTCCAACTTTTGGAGCTCAACTCTTGCACCCTCTACATCACCAGTTTTTAAGAGAAAAGAGGCTTGGCTCTATGGGATTCATTGCTGTGAAAGCCAAGGCAGGATAGACTATGTTTTTAAGAAGCCAGAAAGGTAGAGCTAGACAGCTTGTTCTAGCCAGGGGGTTTGGTACAAGCCTCTGTAAAGTTCATCAAAGAGCAGGAACTGCTGTGGCCAGACAGTTAATTCATGGATACCCTACTGAGGCTTCAGCCAGCTGTCTGGAGGACACCTTTTGTCAGGAGTAGTGTGAAAGACAACTGAATAAAATTCAGACCATTTATTCCTCTCAGACAATGTGATCCTACCACTTGCTTCAGTAGAAAGACAACACAAATAATTTATGGACACACCAGTCAACTAGGTATTTGCCACCTGAGAAACAACATAGTGAGAACCAGCAATAACCAGGCTGGCAGAAGAGAAGGGATGTGAGCTGAGCAGTTACCAAAATGGAAGACCATGAGCTGAATTTCATGTCACACAGACATGTCCTCTCTTTTCCAGCAGGTTGCTTGTCAGAGGCAGGGACCATAGACATGAGCAGAGGTCGATGAAGCAAAGCTAACACTTTTGTCTTCCCCCTGCTGTGTTACTCATGCCAATTCTCTGGTTCCTAAGGAAAGATTCCTTTTGAAAATGCATTGGAAACAAGGAAGCAGAAGAACTAAGTTGGTTCTATTAAGCTAGCTAGGAGGCCGGAAGGAGGTGACTGGGAACAGTATCATCATAGTAATTTAGCTTATCTTTGTGGTGATGTCTGTCAGATTTTGAAAAAGACAAAGGTGATAAGCTTCACATTGCAGAGTGATGGAAAGTGTGGCAGGGCCTGTGGAAGAACCTGAGATCCCCTGACAAGCCAGAAGACTTAGCTTTACTACTTAGGTCTGGGTTAGAAGCTGCAAAAATATTTTTAAAAGGAAAAGACCTCATTTGAGCTCTGAGTGTCCACAGTAGCACTGAGAACAGAGCTCTAAGTGCTGTTCCACTGGCTTGGAGACAGGTAATTTTATGCCATCTGAGGATTCAGCCTGCTTTATCTCCCCAGCTTTTCTTCTCCTCTTTTCATTTTCTTTTCCATTCACCTAGTACTTTCCCCTCTTGTTACTGTGTCTCTTTTTAGTGACTCCTTTTCACTGCTGAAGGTCAGTGTGTTCAAAATTGAGTGTTGATTTGTGCTGCCAATGACACATCAAGAGCTTCTCTGGAGGTAATGTAAAAGGATCTCATTCTCAGAGGTCCTGAGCAGCTCTTACTCGGTTCCAATAAGTGCCCAGCAGCCCTGAAAACCAGGCTTCTTACAAATGTTTCCAAGTCACTCAAGATTAGTGAGCAGTTTTGGAAGTTTGGTCTAAGATTTCTTCCTTTGGATGAATTCTTTTGCCTTTCTTATTTAATAAACACATTTATAGCCTTTTGCTTTCCTGTACTGCTCAGGTTTGTTACTTCTTACATTTTTGTTTTTGTCTGCTGTGATCTCTTTTTCTTGTCATGATCTCAGTGCCCCTACTTGTGTTTGTCTGTCAGTTTTTCTGCTGCTATTTTTGGTAATGCTCAGTGCTGATGTGCCGAAGCCATTTCTATGGTCTAGAGACGTTTCAGGAGAAATGTCTGCAGAGTTGATTTAGCCACTGTCAACAAAAAAGTCAAGTTCTTTGCATTGCAATGTATAGGAAATATAGCTAAGGAAACACATCTCAGGAGATGTTCCTGTTCCCAAATAAATAAAAATTAGAGATAGACAAAACTGTTTTTCATGAGGTGTAGGGGCTCATGAGACAGATACTGATAGAAGAAAAACTTTTTATTTGGGCACTTTTGCCCCGTTCTCTAGAGCTTGACAGCAGCAGCAAGACAGGTAAGGTAGGAAATACAATTTTCAGCCCCCTTCTCTCCTGCTCCCTGCCAGCTGGACATGCAAAACATTCATGTAATAATCAGTTTTCTTTTTGAGCATCACTGGAAGTCACTGTCCCCATAGAACAGCCCTGAGAAAGGCATTCTCCTTTGAGTTTGCTGAGTGAGCTGAACACTGACCTGCTATGGTTTGTTTTTTCTTACAGGAATGAAACTGTTTTACACCAGTTCTGTTGCCCAGCAGCTGATGCAGAGCAGAAGCCTTCATCTCCGGACTCCTCACCAAGGTGGGAAATTGCTTAGTAGCAATCTTGCTAGTGCAAGACCTTTACTTTTACATCCCCTACTTCCTACTGCTAGACTTTTACATCTGATCTTTGGCATCTGTATTGGGAGGGACTTTCTAGGGAGGGCTCTGGACAGAATTGGGCAGTTGAATTGCAGTAGTGAGGCTACAGCTTTTTTACAATGGTATTTCTCTTGTTTGTTCTGCTCACTGGAGCAGACTGTGCTTTCTGATTTCCTTCCAAGGAAAAGTGTGAGTGCTGAACAACTGTGAAGAGAACAGGGCTTGTGTGTATGTTCAAAAGTAGGATTCAGCCACACTTGTAGGATTCAGACAAAGTAAAGAAGCAGGACCCCTCCCTGCCATTTGCGTATGAGGATGGAAACATTAACCCTCCTGGTGTTTGTGCTGAGGGCTTTCAATGATTGGTGAAGTTGACATGACAACCCTGTGTCTGTCTGTAGCTATGCCTCTGTAGCAGATAGGCAGATGCTGGCAAGGAAGAGGACGAAAGAGCAGAGGTTTCTGTGGTAGGGGCAGCTACCTCTCCCTTGCATTTCTGGAGAGAGAGAGTTTTGGTTATGAGCTCTACTTTGTCTGAACTGAGGCTTAATCTTGCCATTCTGTTCTACCACTGTACCCTGATCCTTGACCCTGCCCCATGCATGTCTTAGCCTCCATCTTATTTCTGGTAAGTTCCTTTAGTTTCTAGCATTTCCTTTTCCTGCAAGACTGTTACTCCTACAATGTCCTAAGCTCTAGGGTTATTTTTGTCCTGTTCTTTGTGAGGCCTTATTTGTCAGGCCTTCCTTATGACCCAGTGACTCCTGAAGGCCATACCCTTACCTTGAGCCTGACTTTTCCTGCCCTCCTTGTGCTGAATGCCACCAAATTTCTCACCTGGGGTTTGGCAGGTAAAGTGAAGAGGAAGCAATCAGTTTTTTCAGTAATTTAACAACTTTTGCAAATTGCATCTGAAGATGAGTCTGAGCCAGGAAAGTCAGAAGTGGAGATAAATGACAGTGAACCCCACAGCATGCTGCAACTGGGCTTCCAGTTAAGAGGTTTCTCATACTAATGTATGCCTCTATCCATTTTATGTCTTTTGTAGCACATCCTACTCTGCAGGCCTCCTGCTTTCCTTACTTTTTTCCCATAGCTTTCTCTTGTCTTTTCCATTTCTAATGCCCACAGACCCCCAGTAGCAGTCCTGAATCTGTCTGTGTGACACAATATTCTATGTAGAGATCGAGATGGTTGAAGCCATCATGGGTGTTTGAAGGTGAGAAATTTTTGCTTTTTGAATGAGAGCAGCTTTTATATCCAATCTCTTTATGTGACTGTCTCAGGCAAGAAGAGCATCCCTGCTTCCCACACTGTGCCAGAAGAAAGGCGTAGCATGTGCAGGATTATTAAACTCACTGGTCAGCTTTATGCTGGCCAGAAAATCTCTCTTAGCCTCTGCCAGGTCCTTTTCCTGTGAAGCTGATGTCCATAGCTGATTGCTATGCTGCTCTGGAATGCCTCAATGTGCTGCTGGAATCATAGCACTATAGAATTGTCAGGGTTGGCAAGGACCTTAAAGATCGTCTAGTACCAACCCCCCTGCCATGGGCAGGAAAGATGTTCATCAGATCATTTGCAGCACCTATCAACCTGCTCAAATCATGAACCAGCTCCAGATTGAACCAAGGCAGAACAAAAGTCAATCAGGACTGGAATATATGGGTCAGACAGCCTGAATAGGCAATCAGTTCCTGGGTGAGCCAGACATATCTCTAAATAAGCTCATCAGGGCTCCTGATGAGAGAGCCTGGGACACAGTGGCTCCCTGTGCAGCTCTCCTGAGCCCTGCAGAATGGACAGCCAGTCACAAGTGGTGCTGTGGTGAATTGGATAAACCAGCTCGGGTTTATTCTTTCTTTTTTCCCCTCCATGATCAGGCATTTCCTTAAATGAGATAAATTCTGTCAGAACTGATGCCACTAATAACCATCAGCCGTCTAGTTTTAATTAGAGTTTGCTTCATTAACGTCCCAACTCCTCTCTGCGCAGCAGATTAAATAATGTACTTGCAGCTCATTTACACAAACCCCCAAACTGCAGGGCTGAGCTGCAATCCTTTAATTAAACAGCCTGCCTGATCCCTACCGCTGCCTCGGCTCATCAGTCTAAGCCGATTAAAGAGAATGGGGACTAATAAAGAGCATAAACAGGGAAGTGACTCTTGTCTCTTCAAGGGACTTGGAGACTCCAGTGGTGATCAGCTACTTTCTCCTTCCCTACCAGAAACCTTACATCAGCCCACATCACTCCCTTCTGGGACCTGCAAGAATGGTCCTGCTTTCAGCAGGAGCCCAGCCTTATCTTGTGGGACAGAAATCCCTTGGGAGACTGAGGGAACATGGGCAGCAGGAAGGTAACGCAGTAGGAAAGGTGAAGAGGGGCATCAAGGAAGTAAGAAGAGTCACTGCTTGACTGCAGGAGAGACCAGCAAGAAGAGCCATACAGCTTAAGTGTGGGGCAGAAGGAGAAGGAAATATAGAGCATAAGCCAGTCACAAGACTGTCTCTCAGGAACAGTCTGGGACAAAAGTTTGTCTCTGCTTGTGGTTTGTGGTGGTCATTGTTGTTCTTGTGGTCTTCCCTAATGTCTGTCCTGCAAGACTTCTGACTCTTTCTTTGCTACCTGTCCAGCTAAAAATGCTTTGGCTTCTCCTAGGTGAGAACAATTAGGAACATGTCAGTGTCTAGACACTTAATAGAAGCCAACTCAATAAGGCAGTTGTGATCATTCCCACTTGTATTGTTCTGTTTTGCATCACTGACTCCCATAAGCAGTCCTAGCCCTATTCTACTCCAGCATGTGATTTCCATATTGGGAGATTACAGCTCCATCAGTTTAGTGCTGTGAATTTCCCACCTGCCTGCTTAGCTGGGTTACACCAGCAATCAGCAAGACCAATGCTGTAGTCCATGAATATTAGGAGGTGGATTTGGTCCCAGAATCTGCCTCCCAGAAGCTCAGAGGCAAAGTACAGTATGAGATGATGGCAGCAACAGGCAGATTCCTGTCGCTGAACTCTTAGGGCTTCCCCAGTTCAAAGTACAATGTAAATCCTAGAGGTGGCACACCATTGTCTCCGTTGCACTTCATGACCATAACACATCTTGCAGGTTGGGCTTAGACTGGGGATGCCAAAGATCAGGTTGAGGGGAATGAGAGAGTCCATGGATGGCAGTAGGAGCTAACTATGCTTCTTTACTGAGGTGCTAATTAGACTCTGATTTAGCCAAACCCTATAATTTCATAAAGCAACTGCTCTTTTTCTTGCTGGCTTCTGCCTGTTAACAACAGGGTTTCATTCTAAGGATTTGAATAGCCTAGTAATTGCATTTCCCACTTCTCCCAGTCTCACACAGTGGAGACTGGCATTCCAGAACAATGACCTTAAAATGTGTCCAGCATCATCCCAGCTCTAACAGGATTACATACCATTTTCCTTTGTGTGAGGTAATAGGGCTGAGATGAGAAAGATTTGTTTCTATTAGAGTAATGAGAGGAAATGATGGAGTCACAATTGGAGGGAACAGTATATTCATTCAGTTGCCTTTCATAGGCTTTTTGGAGCCTGCCTGTGGCTTGCCTGCAGTGCTGAATAGGAAATCAGCAAAAAATCACCTCTGCTCCAGTGACAGGAAAAATTCTACATAAAACTTTTAAGTGCCTGGGGCAGGTCCATTTTGGCAATGGACATGGGTATAGCACTGGAGGGCTGATCATGTCACAAAGGAGACTGGATGGTATCCGGGTACATTTGTGTGAAGGGCAGGATCAGATGCCAGATAGCTTTTTGGGAAGGGAGGATGTACCATCTGCAGTTTTGGGAAAGAGAAGGTCCTTCCTATTTAGAGGAAGTTCATGTGAGACCTGGCCTGCTTTTAAGGCAAAGGAAACAGAGTCTTCTCAGGAATCAGAGAAGTCAGGCGTCTGTTCAGAGTCTCTGGAAGGACTTGGATATGTATTAATAAGAAGGGCTGGGGTCTGAAACATCTGTGGAAATATCTATGGAAACATCTATGGAACAGCTGGGCAAGCTCTGCTCATATTTTCCCATAATATTTCCTCACTTTCTAGAAGGGAGACTGCTGCTTAGATTAGGGTTGAAACACGATTAGTGCAACTGGCAAGTGTTTACTTCATGATTACAGACCAATTAAATTGTAACTCAATATAGTTTAGACTTCAAACAGCTGTCTACTCATTTCTAAAGTGCCTGCTGGATGAGTCACTATCACAGATTGGCTATCGCCTGGCATCATAGCACTGATTAGTGGTAGGAAAACATGCAGCCATGGGCTACCATCTCCAGGCTACCCTTCCTTGCAGTTCTGGTGAAATTCTCTCTTGCCCCACTTCTGACTTATCAAAGTACTCAAATGGAAATGCATGTTCTTGCTGGAAGAGAGCCTTTGTACTTCTTATTCCATTTTTGCATGTGGGAGGGTGAAAAGCACAGGGTTAAAACCTCCAAATTTTATTTTATTTCTGGAGGTCTGCCGTTTCTGACTCCTGTCTCTCTACATGACCTCTCTGTTTCCACTGAACATGCATTTGTTCTTTGTCCTGTGAAGTCAGGCTGGGAGGCATTGGCACAAAAGAGCCATGAATATTAGTCACTGCACAGTCACAGCACCATGTCCCTTTTTGGCACCCTGGTACTGTAGCCCAGGAGCATCTTTCCTCCCAGTAAGGTCTCATTTTATGCTTGGGTCATTCAGTGTTCTCTAACAGTTAGATACTCCTAAGAAATTCACAAGACTTAGTTTGTATTGTGAATGCAATACCCCTTAAGGCTGAGGCCCGTGAAGTTGATGAGAACTGAACTGCTCTGCAAGTCGATTCTTCTTTTAGATACCACTGAAGTATCTTGATAAAAAACAGATGAGGAATGATGATTTTCCACCAGTATCCATCATTCTTTAAGCATTACAGAAAAACAGCTACTGGCTATCACAAGAGAGGAGCCCCGAAGAGGAGATACAAGGACTCCCTGAAACAACACCTCAACCTTGGCCATAATGATCACCTTAACTGGTCTACTCTGGCCTTCAATCGGGAGCTCTGCAGACACACTATCTTTAATGCAGCTGATGTTTTTGAGAAGGCACGCAGGATCACTCTTGAGGAGAAAAGACAGCGTAGAAAGAATCGTGTCTTGCAGATTATACCTCCTAAGGAGTCCTTCTGCTGTGCCTTTTGCAACCGATCTTGTCTATCTCGTATTGGCCTTTTCAGCCATCAGCACGCTTGTAAAAAGCGTGGGTAGAGCCCTCCCC
This sequence comes from Bucco capensis, assembly GCA_013396975.1. NCBI lineage: Eukaryota > Metazoa > Chordata > Aves > Piciformes > Bucconidae > Bucco > Bucco capensis. The sequence continues at coordinate 989,087 of VWZO01017218.1, forward strand.
GGATCTTCGTTTGCGAAGCCTAGCCATGGACAGAAAAACAACTAAGCTACCTAACATTTTGCTGAATTTGTAAAAGGTTGACCTTGCCTGACAGGAAGAATGCAAATTCAGTTCATAAAATGGGAAATTAGTCTTTACACTTTAGGATTGTTGGCAGGATATTGGATATATAATCTGGAGGTCAGTGCTTCCTCTTAGTTCAGAGGTACTCAGTGGCTCTGACCCATGTGTGAAGAAACATGATAATGATTCTAGTCTATATCAAGTCATATCTATAACCTGCAATGCAAAACAACATAACAGCTCTAACTAGCCTCCAGCTGGCAGTGGGAAGTGCCAACTCCTACAATTAGTGGACCGTGGAGGCTGAATTCTCCTCTGATTCTTAACAGAGAATACTCCAGGTCAGGCTTACAGCACCTGGACATGCTTATAGCACCATGGTCTGTGCCTTGTGTGATCTGTGCCTTGTGCAGTCTGAGGACAAATGACTTCATATACAAAGCTCTTCAGTCTGACTTCTTTAATTCGTGTTAAGATCCTCCAGAGCAGTGTTTTTGAAAACACACAGGAGAAGTTCGAGCAACATTTCTGCTTTGTTAGCACATCCTATTTGTGTTTCTTTTCTCATTTATTCTCCTTATTGAGGTCACAAGCATGAAGAGAGGATTTTTTTCTGCATTTTAACAGCTCACCTACTTCTTATTTTTTCCTTCCTGTAGACTTAATAACTCTGTTCAAGATACTATGATTGGAGGTTGTGAGGATGCAGCAAATAGGCAGGAATGGGTCAGCAAAGTTCACATAAATATTCCCCAGGCTCACAGTTGTCAGGATTTTGATCTAAGTCTGATACAGAGTTGTGGGCGAGGAGTAAGGTCTAGAGTCAGATTTGAACTCTTCCTAAACTTGGGAGTTTATGTATTCCTCACTTTTAATGGGCATTTTTTACGGTCAGGACTAGCAGCTTTAATTGCTTTACAGGAGCCTAGTCTGGAACCACAAAGGTATTTAGTGTATGTAGATTTAAGGGAAATACAGAAACACTTGCAATTATAAGCAAAAAAATGTTTTAGAGAACATGCTTAACATCATAGTTACCAACAACCTTGGGAATCTTTTGCAGGGAGGTATAGTTGGCAATTCTTCTGGTACTATGACCTGGGAGGAATGACTCTTTCTGGAAGCATCCAAAGGAACAGGAGTTGAGTTCCAAATGCAGCATCTCAGACCTGTAAAGGAGATCCACCAGGACATTTTGGCACTATCTCCCCCATGGGCATTTCTCTGCTCCTCTCGAACATCTGGTGCAGCCACTTTCAGGCAAGTTTGGAGAACATGAGGGTGAGGAAGTAAAGTGAAAAATAGACTTTTCAACAGGGAAAAAAATCTGTAGCAGGACCTGGAGTCTCCCTGCCACATTGATTGCTTTTTTGCTTCAACACCATTTTTCAGGAGGGAGGAAGATGGCAGGAGAGAAAGGCCTAAGAAAACCTGTCTGAAGTATCTTTTGAAACTGCAAAAATGCTCATCAGGCCTTTGTTTTCTGAGAGCCTGAAGCTGTATCCAGCTGTTGCCTGTTCCTCCAGCCCTTCCTTTCTCACTGTTGCTTCTGTGGGTCATGCCCTAAAGGAATTCAGACTTGGATTCAGGTACTCTTTCCCACATAATGACAGTGCTTGTCGTTTCTTGGTGAACATCAGCAGTAATACTGGTGAAAGAGAATCAATTATAGCCAATCTTACAGTTGTGGGAGCCACTTTCAACAGCTGTTGAGATCAGTTAGTTACTTTAATACTAGGTGATTCACTTATGACTTGAGGTGATCTTCATGTTCTCTCTCTTGTACTGCAAAGGATTCCCTGCCCGTAACATGGTAACTTCATGGTACCAGTGGAATGCAACATGAACACCTGCTTTATCCTGTGTTTTCTGTGTGGTAACACCACAGAGATGCATGAGAAGAGGCTGTGACAGCTTTGGAAATAGTCCTGGATCTAGCACTGGCAAATGGGCACAGACGGTTTCTAAAGTAATAGCAGATGGGCTGTGGTGGAGCTTCCACCATTCATCTTAATCCTCTACTGGTATCGTGTGACCTGATCTACATCAGTCAGCATGCACACACCTCGAAAATTGGGCCATTCCAGATCTTTTGTACACTAAAGTGTGTTCTGTTGAACTTGACAGGTGATTTCTGTGCACCTTCTGTCCATACACTTGTTCATGGCTTTACAAAGCAGAGACAAATAAAGCGAAGTGGAAATAAGAGCCATTGAGAGACAGAGTCAGGCAGCAAAGATAGCACTGCTACTGTTAGGAAAATGGTTGGCAAACATGATGTATAGAGAAGGAGAATAATAGAAGAGAAGGAGCAGGAAAAGCAGGAAGATAAAAAATAATGTAAATGAAAGAAGAAACTGGAGGAAACGAGCATGTGAACAAGAGATAAATGAGCAGATCCCTTGGCTGGAGTATTCCTGTTCATGCCAGCATTCTTTGGCAGTGACAGCAATGAGGCTGTGGCCTTTTATTACACATTTTCTTGTAGTGTGATGTTAATCCAAAGGCCTTTTGTCTTTTCTGTGCTCTGCAACATTAATGCACTCCTATGCAGTTTTATCTTCTGACCACTTCTATGGGGAAGGCTCTGTGCTCAAATATATCAAGCTCTTCTTTTGGAAAAACATGTCTGAGCTTCAGAGTTCCTTCTTCTGCATGTAGCCGTGGCAGGCATTCATGTGCTTCATGTATAGTGAAGAGTCTGAGATGCTGAAGAGGAGCATACTGTGCAGCTGCTCAGGCCACTCTATTTGGGCTCTACAAACAGGTAGATAGCTGAGGGTAGGGTGTAAAAAAGTTGGGAGATTTTTGGGACTGTTACCTGGCCTGTTCAAAAACTGCAGAAGAGCTGGAGACCACTCCATCTCCTGTGAAGGAACACCATCCAGAAGAAAAGCATGAAGACATAAAAAGGAACTGAGCTTTTTCTTTTGAGACTGAGGAACTAAACTCTGGCCACACCATTTAGAAGTGTGTTCTAGTAATTTTTAATCATCTCTGGTTGGCACCTTGGTTGGAATTGCATTTGCCTAGTGACTAGAGCCACGTGTCACCTGTGTCATGTCCCACACTGGTATGTTGCTGCTTTCCTCTAAACAGGTTATGGTGCTGTTGTTATTGCCCGTTTATCAGGGTTGAGTGCAGTCTCTCTCATTCCATCTTTTGGGGAAAGAGGGAAGATGGGGATAGGCTACCATGTGTACACATTGCTGGAACTCTTTTGCACATCTTCCAGGATGACTGTCAAAATATAACATGCCTGTAATTTCCCAGAATAGACTCCTGTGAGCGTAGTATGTCAAGCTGCACAGAAATGGATGGTGGATTGTGAAATATATGGCTGTGCTCTTACAGCTCAAGTGGATCTGATAAGCATGTTACAGATTGTCTTAAAATACAGCATACTAGGCTAGATCCTCCACTGAGTTTGGTGCAATCTACTGGCATAATGTCATTTAGCACCAGCCATAGTTCTGCTCAACAACACAGTAGGATTGGTTGTGTCCAGGCAAACTCCTGTTTTTCTTAATGATCTTGCCCCAAAAGGTCCATGTCTGAGTATGAAGTACAGGGATGGGAATAATTTTCATTCCTCATAGTTTAAATGGCTCTAGGGGAATATGAGCTTGTATGACCAAATGCGTAAGCTGCTAAGTCATCCTGTTTTCCAAATTGGAATGAAGAAAGATAGAAAAGGGAATAAGGCCTCAGGGAAGAGAAGTGACATGAAGTGGATTAGAGTGTGAATGAAGCAGCAGTGACAAAATAGGTTAGAACTTATAAAAGTAGAACTTTGAGCCTGCTGCATAAGGCTGTGGGGGTGGTCACTGGATTGGGGAGAGGAGGAAATGCTAACCATGCTGTTTATATCTTGGTCTTCAGCCATAGGCCAACCCAAAACCCTGGATCTGAAAATACTAGCAAAGTTAAAATCTGGATCATGTCCATGTCCGATTTCCTAAAGCTGATGAATGGTGTTTGGGCTGTCTGTATCTAGAATGGTAATTTGAGGCTGTGTTACTTTTGATGTTGAGGAGGACCAGGCTTCTCTTTGGTTTGACACAAGCAGTAGCCTCTTGCTGGGCTGCAGTGATCACAAGAAATGAAATAGCTGAAATACTTGAGAACAGAAACAAAACTTATCTGGGTTACACAAAGACCTTCCTGTGAAGCAGCTCACTCACAACTTGCAGAAATCTACCCTGATCCCTAAGGAAGGAATCCAGAGATGCAGTCCAACCTAGAGTCTGTCACAACTGGTGAAAAAAGAAGACCACAGAAGCTCTAGCCCAGGTCTATAAATGCCAAGAGTTGTGTTCCTCACCCAGCTCACAGGCAGCTAGACTAGGAGAGCAGTGGGCTGAGGGGATATGCAAGGTTTCTTTGCCTTGTAGAGGCTCTGCTGCCTCCCAGCCCTGATTTCATCTCATTTTAGCAGTGAAATTCTATCTTCTGCATGGTTGCACTGGCAGGCTTTTGTCAGCGAATTTGGCAATTTTCAGACCTGCCTCAGGGATGAGGAGCCAAGAGATCTGAGTCAAAGTGGCAGAAAGACTGCTGCTGAGAAGCAAAGTTTCTCTTTCTCGGGGTGCTGAGCAGGCAGTTACACTAATCCAGGATGCCATCTGTTTTTTCCTGCTCTGAAAGGTCATGTTTACCAAACATTGCAGAGGCAAGAGAGGTCTGGGGTTAAAGTAAAAGTAATTAAACTCTGCAGTGCATGGCCCCCCTATGCCTTCTCTGTCCACTCAGTGCTTTCCACATCTCAGTGATCAGCAGAGGTGCCCTGTGTGACACAGCCATGAGTAATTCCTTCTGCAGTGACAGGCTGTGAGGCCTCCTCCTAGTCTAACCTGCAGAGACAGCATAGCAACCAGACTGGGGCATCAGGCATAGAGGTGTGATGGACACCTGAGAAAGGGGCTGTACTTCCTAAGCAGAGCCCTGTGCTCCTGCAGCTAGTGAAACAGGAGGCATGGCTGGGAACGGAGGAGGCCCAAATGTCATTCTGGAGTGTCACTCAGACACATAGGACCTATAAGAAAAAAACTGACAACACACTACCCAGCAGAGCCAGCCTTGCACTATAAACATCACTTCTCATACAGTGGTATATGGAGTAGGAGCCGCCTCAACTCTTCCAGTTCACCCCCTGGAGAAGTCTGTCTGTCTTCATGAAAAAGCAGAGATGCAAAACCTCAGGTGACTGAAATTAGTCATGGAGACCCGGGCCTTTAGAAAGGTAACCAGCCCAGACTGACACCTGGACATTCATTTTTTCACCACAAGGACAAAGGATGCATCAGAAAAGTTTGGCTCCTGTAATGCTGTTCTATAGCAAAAGGCACAACACCACGACAATGTGGGAATTACATAGCACATGGGGATCATGTTTAAATACCAAATCTAAAATTGGAGGCCCTGACTTTGGAACGTTTGGACTCTGTGGGACATGAAGCATTTGCTAGTATGATTACGTTTTCTGTCTGCTTAATATACATGTCACCAGAACCACTTTAAGCAATGATGAGAAGATGTTGTCTGGTTCAGTCTGTGCTAAAGGATGTTAAATTTAATTGATTTTCAATATATTTACTGAACTGTACTGTATTGTCAAATCTATTTTACAGATGTGTGTGCCAGGCTTTTTATGAAACATGTATTCTGGGATGGGTAATGAGCTTGGCTAATTATCATTAATTCCTCCTGGGTAAAACTAGTGTGAGAAGATGGCTTGATGCCATTGCTTTGCAAGGTGTTACGTGAATGTAGACAAAATCAGAGTCTTGTTCCTATATTTGTCTATGTTGGAGGAGACTGTCTGAGAAGGCTGCAGCTCTGCTGGCAGGGGATGATTTGCCAAGATCAAGTTCCAAGTTCCCTGCCTCTCTGGCAGGAGAGACTTTTGCCTTCCATCATTTTCGGCATGCTCCGATTGCCTCCAGCTCTCCCTGAAATCTGAACTTAAAACAAATATGATTCTTTTGCACTCAGACCCTCAGCATGTCAGAAATCTCTGAATGTTGAAAAGATCCCATAATATATTAACAAGCCTGTCTCAGCCATTTTTTCCCATTGAATTCTGGTTAACCCATTCACCATATGTTATGAGTGTCCTCAGGGCACGCTAAAAGGAAATAAACTGCAAAGGCACTTTAGACCCTGCAAATCAGCAACTGATTTGTTTATTTTTTTCTCTGGGAAGGGAGAGAAGAGAAGACAGAGGAAAAGCTAAAATGTATAAGACAGAGGGAGCACAGGTTCTTGCAGACTTGAGGTCTAGACTCCATTCTCTTGACATTGGCTAGTGACCTCTTTTTCTAATTCTCCTTATAGGACTTTGTAAGCATTTTTATTCTGACATCTCTGAAGCTTTGAAGTCTTATATGGCTCTCAGGCCATGATAATACTAACTGCTTACAGCACTTTACAGCAGCATGTATACAATAACCAACTGATCCTCATAAGGAGCTCTGTGAAATGGATTCATAGATTTTTGTGGTCCTTCACAACTAGGTCATGTAGTCTATGCCTCAATTACAGGTCACAATCCTGCACTCTGACCTTGAATACCATCAAGAAGGTGTTTGATAAGTTATCCATGGGAAACAGAAATGTGGTCTTGTCCTGGAGTGACACAGGGTCACAAAGAGGAGATGTTTAAGACTGTAATCACCATCTTTATTAACAAAACTGGTTTCTGTATGCAGCAGGCATATACAAGTTAGCAGGAGATACCTGAAACATGAGAGATGTTTCCTACAGCAGATGAAATCTATTTGTAATAATGACTAAGCTAGTTGCAATGGATCATAAAAGTCATATAGGAACATCTAGGAAGAACAGAACAGCTGATTTTGTAGTCTTCCTTTTTTATCTGATTGCAAGTGATTTACATTAATATTACAACTTCAATCAAGTGGAAGTCAAAGACACTATAAACCTTCTCTACCTGATTGCATGACTAACAGAAAATTGCTTCATCTATCATGCAAGAGTAGCTGTAAAAACTGTGAAAGAAGGTGGTATGTGATACTTTAGGATAGCAAGTAAAGACTGTTGATTACAGCTCAAACTGCAGGGGTGATACTGGGTGAGAGAACTAAATTAACCTAGTTGGAGTTTGGCCAGGGCATTGGGATTCACACCTTAAACTCTGCATGGGACTTTTAATTATTACAAGTGGTTAGAAAAATTTTCTCATCCAAGAAACAGAATGTGCAATAGCTCCATTTCCTTCCTTCATCCCACAGCCAGGGAGGTTGATTGCTCACTGGCCAAGGGAAAGCGAGTGAATCCCCATAATATATTTAATAACGTATTTTTTTCCCTGGAGATCTTCCATACTGTCTTGTCTATCCTTGCCCTCCTTATTTTACTTACTGTTGCATTTTTTGTTACTATGATTACAATAGCTCCTGAGCCTTCACTTATTAACAAAAAATGTGCTCTACCAGTAAAAATAAACTGTGTCACTCAAGGCAAAGAGAAAAGATCAGGATTGTTAAGGTTTTAGTCTAGATTTCACTGAGGCATCAGTTTTGATCTTTAGCAACGTGTGTTGTTTCTCATATGGGGGCTTCAACAGTTGTTGCTACTGGACAACAGAGAATAGATCTCCTCACAACACTTCCTCAGAAACAGGTTCAAGGTGGGAGTAAACCTGGGAGGAATAGAGGGTGGTGAGTGGAACCATAGGACTCTAATGCTAACATTCAGTCTGCTAAGCAAACTATGTTTTGCCCCTCTTTTCCATTGCTTGTAAGTCACTAAAGTTTACCAGCTGAAGCTGATATTTCCCAGGTTTAGTTTTTTACCCAAAGGTGAGGTAAGTTTGTCTTTTTGAGTTTTTTCTTCCCACTACATAAAATTGGTTCAGCTATTTTTTCTTTTTTTTTCACCAAAGAACATGTAAAAACTATTCCTACTTTAGCAAGAGTATTTTCCATTGCTTTCTGAACAGCACACTAGCCAAACCAGCAGGGGGTTAAAAAGTTTATATTTAGTATAAAAATATCTAGCTGAAAAATGCCTTTGAGTGCTTCAGTGGAATCTGATTTTGATTTGACCGAGTTTTGACCCTCAGAAAGCTCCATGCCTAAGCACATTACATTCTGAATGGGTGTATTCACTGAGCTCAGCATGCATGGAGGAGCAGCAAGGTTGTATGTCTATGTTGTTAGCTTACATCCTTAGCCTATCAGAGTGTCTTTAGAGGCTTCAGTTTACACTGTGAGAGGGAGCACTGAGCTCAGTGGTGCTTCTCACACATCTGTGACTGAATATGTGCACTTAGTGCTTGCAGTCTTAGGGCCCTCCTGTGTCTTAACAAATAACCTAAATGCCTAATGAGGTTAAAGGGGACTTCTGAGCATTTCGGGTTTGACCAGCACCATCTGCATCATTGGCCAAGGTGAGATTCAGGTCCAGTGAAGGTACCTAGGGTCAAACACAGCCCAGTCATCAATTGGTAACTCCATGGTAATGAGGCAGGTCCAAGGCCAAGCTGTGGCAGAGCTGGAGACTAGAACTCTTAAGGTGTTGCTGGGACAGAGGCTGACTGCTCTGGGCTGGGCTGAAAAGGGTGAACTGTGCAGAGGATATTTGTGGGGGCCCCAGATGAGGCTGGTCAAGCCATTAAGGTTTATTGGCACACTAAGGGTCCTGACAAGGCTTTCGAGAGAGTCTGGGGAATCTTCATGTTTGGAGACATTCCAGAGTTGACTAGAGAATACCCAGATCATTCTTATCTGTCTTTGAAAATGGCTCTTTGAGCAGGGAGTTGGAATAGAGACTTCTAGCCTTGCCTCCCAGCCTAGGTTGTTCTGTGATTCTACAAGCCTGCTCTTTCTTCAGTATTAGCTGTGCATGCAGGCTATTGTGTCACTGTGAATGTCAGTCACTCAGACTCTAAACTGGGTGTGACAGAAAACCAAACAGGTAGCATACACTAGAGGTGGTGTACAGCCTTACAGAGAAAACAGGCCTGAATGCTGCACACTCTCTGCACACACTTTGTGTTCTACCACAAGCAGTCAGAGGAGGTCTTCAAAAAGATAGCGTTAAGCATATGTGTGAGTGTCTAGAGGACCATCATGTCAGGGAATATTTGCTGGCATTTAGAGTCCATTCATGCTCCAAGGGAAGTCAACTAGCTCTCTAGCCTACTGCCTCGGGCTCTGATCTGTCCTAAAGAAAGTTTGCCTAGCACACTGTGCACTGTGGCCTTGACTCAGCAGAGCAATTTGGGATATGTGTCTTGCTGAATCAGAGCTTATGCATCTTGCTGAAATTGCTTTGTAGGGCACAGTCCAGTTCCCACTGAAATTCTTGTGAGGCTTTTGGCATGCACTTCAACGAAAATGTGGTCAAATCTGTGTTCATCTGGTCCTCCCTTGAGCTGAGGATAAAAATTACTGCTCTGCTGGTTAAAATGAGAATGGATAGAACAGAGGCTGCCAATAAAAATGTTACAGTGAGAGCTTAAGGGAAAAGTATGTTATTAATGTTTCTTCCAATGTGGATGGACATGGAACAGAAGGAGTTAAAAATAGGTGCATGCTTTACTTGTACATCTTTAGGTGTAGAAAAAAGTGTTCATTATATAATATCAAGAATAGAACAAGGAAAGATTTTATAAGGTGTACAACCTGAAGGGCTGGTTTTATGCCTCATTTTAATGCTAGTAGTTCCTGATTAATGAGTGTGCACAAACATCATTTTACTATGCTTTGACAAAGTTGGTTCATGGTGTTTATATAAGAGACTGGTTTCTTCTGTGTATTTATTTTTTAAGTCTAACTGGTGATTACATGCGTGTGCATAAAAGAAGCAGCTTTCTGCCTTTAAATCCTTCATCTTTCTTAGTTCTGGAGTTGTGGTACTGTCTTTGGCTCCTCAGATTTGGAGCCCTTTTAGAAACTGTGGGAATGTTTCTAAATGTGGTTGTAAAATTTACTGAACAGAAGAGCTGTCATTGGAGAGAATAAACTTCCTTTTGAAGTACTAGAAAGTATGCAAAAGTGCTCTGAGGTTTAGGAGGCAAAGTCTGTTTATAGTTAGAAGACTTAGGCTCTTAAGTGCTTACAGCACTTTTCAAAATGAGACTTAAATGTTTCTAAGTAATTGGGACACTACAGAAAATCATATCTAATTTCCCTGATTTTGCTCTGACATCAATACCAATCATAAAATAATTTGTTATCTGTATGACAGCAGAACTGGCTGTATGTGGAGCAAATCCAAGAGAAAGAAGTGTGATTTGGAAGTGAATTAAATAATTTAATGGTGTTTAAATATGGGAGGCAGTACACATCCTTGGTTTCAATGGAATTAAATGCATTGGTTCTGTAGTAATTATTTCCATTTAGATGTTGCTCTTAGCTAAATACTCATCCCCTGGAAACCAGTGGAGCTGGTATCTGATGTACACAGTGCAGTAGAACCCAGTGTCCATGTGGACTGGCCTGCACTCTCTTGGAGATCATAAACTATTCTTCTGAAACCACTGGAAGGAGACTAATGAAACAACAAATAAATACTCTCATGGTTCAAACAGTGCCCCAGAATACCAAAATCTTGTTTGAAAGTGGATGATTTTGGAAAATATTTGGCAAGAGAGGCTGATGACAGACTTCATGTGCTAATCCCATCCTGTTTGGAGCAACATGTCACCTCTCTTAAGAGTGCACTGTTGTCAGGCCCTGGTTTTACAGTTACTGCTGTGGCTGATAGGAGAAAAGAATGTTATCCTTTATCCACAAGATCACAGTGGCACAGCAATCTGTGGGTCAGAAAGAAATGGCTTCTTTCATGGAAGCTCTGTAATCTGCTGTGTCTGTATTGCAGACATGACTAAAGAATCAGGATCTCAGGGCTGCCTGGCTCTGCTGCATCTTTGTAATCTCAGATCTCCAGGAGTTCCTCTGGAAACTCTGCAACATTTAGCTTCCCCTGCCCTTAGAAATTCCAGGGAAACACCAGATCCTTGGCATCCAGGCGCCATGCCAGATGAGACTCTGGTATGTATAGGGACATGCTGATCAACAGACAACAGGGACGCAGGGGTGACTGCCAGCTGCTAGCTGCTGCAGAGAGCAGGAGAGCTGTCTGTAGGCCATTACACTCTCCTTGGTCTGTCACCTCCAACTGCAGCACCTTAAACAGAAGCAGATGGGCAGCTCCAGGAGTCACAGAACTGCTTCATACAGTATGTACAGCACAGGTGCCTGCTTTTAGGGAGGGAGGGATCAGAGCTTTGGCTGCATCAACCTGAAGTCCTGATCCATCATTGAGAGAGCCCCCTTACAAACCTAGGCTCCCTAAAGATTTTAAATGCAGCTCAGTGAAAGAGTATAGGGAACAGCAATAAACTTAATCATAAATAAGCTATAATAAAACCAAATAAAACAAGCGAAACATTGCGTTTTGTTCACAGTGACGATCCCAGCGGTTCCACAAGCAAGCAAGCCGGGTGTGAAACGGAGGATCCGAAGGAGGCCGGCAGACAGAGTGGCCAGGAAGGCAGGTCCGACACCCAGACGCTAAAAGCCCAGCATGCGGAGCTCCAAGAAGAGCAGGCAGCGGGGTGTTCCCCTCTGGTGCAGAAGGCGAGCCTCCACCACACGGGCTCCCCAGTGAGAGTGCAGCGCAGCAAAGGGACGGCCTCGTGTTCCCATGCGGCTGCCTCCGATTATGAGCTCTCCCTTGACCTAAAGAATAAACAGGTACAGGGGCTTCCTCCTCAGGCTATGGGAGAATGGGACAGGGGATGGGGTGGGTGGGGCTGCATTCACACTGTGTTGGGACATCTTTCAGCAAATACTTTAGCCTTTTGTTCACCTTGAGCTTTTGCCCTGCCCTAGCAGACCTGGCCCTTTGGCTACCTAGAGCTGATGGAGGAAGTAGCTCCCCCCACTTCTGACTATAATGACTCACAGGAACAAACTTCACAACTTGTAGAGAGTTAGAGAAGCAGGTATGTTTATTCCAGCGCTGGGAACAAGGGGGATAGCCCCTCCTAACTTGCCCACCAGTGCTTTGTACAAGCAAACGGTTATAGTATGACAGTATACATATTCATTACTATGGGCTGGATTATTACAATTGATTCCAGGAATAGGTGTGTTTATTATAATTATTTCAGGGGACTCATTATCATACATCTCCTGCTTCTGGCACATGCGTGATGTTCTCTGGGATTCTTCTTGAGGAGTCCTTTGGAGGAAGGCTCCAAATCTTCTTCGCAGTGAACTTTCCACCTTTGCTGAGTTAGCTAAGATCCTGACCACGAGATCAGTTATAATCAGGTCACCCTGCGATGAAGACAATGGAGCTGGCTAACCCTGGATGCAGACAATATAGCTCCTGTTTGCATACTGATAGGGTCCCCATATCTTAAGACTATGCATCTACCTAGCAAAATTTCCTGCTGCTTTTCAATTGTTTAAACTTATTCTAATATTTGCTCTAAGTCCCGTGTTTCAATAACACCCTTTCACCCAAACCTGCTGAGCTCTGCTTCTCATTATCTGTGTTCTGTGGTCCAGAATGGAACCCAGATACTTAGTTGTGACTGTAGGCTTAGAGATGGGTTGCATGCAGCTAAGAGCTGCAGCATCCAGAGATGCTTGAGGCCTTGCTCACAAGTGTGCAGTGCCTGTAGAGGTCCTAGCAACTGATTGTCCTAAAAGACCTCCCTCAAGATAAAGGTTTCCAAGAGCCATCATGCTAGGCAGATCCCTAGTGTGCTTCCACATGAGCCTCTTCAAAGCATGAGAATTCAGGGGAAGTGAGGTTTATTCGAGTGTCCTCCATGGTGTCTAGTACGATGTTTGTGTGTGGCTACCACCACTGCCTTCACTCCAGTGATGGATGTTGAAGAGACAGGCAGGTTTACCAGGCTGAGAAAAAAATGATTCAGTTCTTGAAGTTGCAAGCTTTGCCTCCTGTGCCTGAGGCTACAGCCTAGCTCCAGAGCCCAAGTGTACCCACCTCTAGCTGCATCTCCTGATGGGCTCCCAGCAGGGTATAGTGGGACAGGGGCTAATAGCATCTGGCCTCCTCACTCAAAGGCAATGAGCTGAAATGTGATCCCCACGCCACATCTGTGCAGATTACAACCCAAGAGAGATCTTGGATCTTGTGAAAATAAAACCTAAAGAATAGTCTCTGACTTTTCCCTGGGATAGCAGCTCAACCAGACTGTTTGATATGCAGACCCTGTAGTATGTGAGATGAGGAGGACAAGCAAACTCTAGTGACAGTGTCCAGATTACATTCAGTGGGAGAATTCAGTGGGAACTGTGCTATTGCAGATGAAGGGTCTCAGCTAATGAGGTTCCCACAGAAACAGCTGCTGCTTCTGGGACATATCTCTGCCACTTTCCTCAAGGCATTGCTGCTGTCCCTAAACACGTCAGATCAAAGACCAAATAAATTCCTGAGCAGAAAAGAGATCTTGGCTCTTTAGCTCTGTCTTTCTCAAAATACTGTATACTCATCTCAGACAGAATTCTTTCTTCACACTAGGAAAAGAAATGAGAGTCTAATTAACTGGCTTCACAAACTAATGTGACATATCCTCAGGGTGGGCCAGATCTTGGCTGCTATATATGGGCTTAGCCTCCTCAGTGTCCTCGAGCTGCTCTGATTTGTCCTGGGGAGTGTCTGTCCTGTGTTATTTTAGCTCTAAGGTCATGTTGTCCTATCAGTGTTCTTGCAGCAGAGGCCAGACCTGCCCTGGATGGATGCATGTGAGACAGAGAGACATGTTAGCTGCTTGTTCATTAAATTCTGATGCCTTGCAGTACTGGCTTTGCAGGGACCTAGCCTATCTCATAGGCGAAATCACTTTTCTCACAGCAAAGGGGTCTTACAGTTTGTGTGCTCCTCCAGCCTGATGGATGTCCTCAGTGGATTGCCTCTAGCTCTAGAAGGGGAGATTTTTAGGGAGTGAAGAGTATTAATTCTTCTGGTCTTGCACTGTAGTGTGCCTTTCACAGGTATTCCTATCAATTTACTTGTCAGGTGGTGCTCTTGAACAGGAATAAGGGTGATAAAGACCCTCACAGCACTGTCCCAGTAGTTCCCTACTCATAGCACAAATTGTAATACATTGATAGAACTTAGAGTAAGAAAAATGTGAATGAGGCATTTTTAGTCTCACAGTGCAGTTGAAGTCACATTTACGTTTCAGAGGAGGACTCAGTGCTGGTAAGGAAGGAGGGTAACATACAGCCTGCTCTGCAGGGCTTGAAGATGCAGGTCATCTACCAGTCACTGACCCTCAGCATCATACTAGAGGGTTGGTGAGTAGGATCATCGTTCTCCTTGCTTTCTATCCCATGAAACAGAACATGCTGACAGTGCACAGACAGAAGTACACCGTGCTGGGAGGCTGGAAACTCAAGTGCTGAAGTTCCCATATGTTTAGGCTCTATTGTAAAATTGGCAATATGGAGGGGATCACAGGAGGGAGGAGCATGCTTTCAATTGTACATACTCTTCTGCTGTGTCAGCACAGGGCAGCAGTGTCCCTTGGATGAAGGAAAATGTCCCGTTAACACATTGTGAAAGGTTGGTGGGAGGGACAGTCATTAAGAATGCTCTGTATGTCTTTTTTTGTTTTCTTTTTTACAATGCATGAATTGACTTGAGTGTCTCAGATTCTATCACTGAGCCTGAGTCTCTTCTTGCTAACATGGTGGCATGTCACTATGCTCAGTGGCAACCTGAGTGGAAAACCAGTGCTAACTGAGAATAAGATCAGGCCCATTCTCTCCTGACAGATTTATGGATGTATGCCTATGGGCCACAAAGCCATGCGGTGTGCACCTCAAATTGTTTGGCCATATCCAGGCCTGGCACTTTGGCTTGCCTTAGGCAGACATTGTTATAACTCCCTTCATGTGCAATCCCTCATGGCAACGAATATTTCCCAACCATTTCTAATTCAGCCACAAGGCCTGTATTGCTCAGACTGAGTGTTCATATTGAGGACCAGAAATGTATTAAGCTAATTATTCTTTGAAATCCCTGACTCCCCTTCTGCTTTTCCCTTCCTTTGGCACTGGCTGTCAGATCATTCCCCAGAGACAAGTAGCTTTAAGTAGGCAATTACTTGTGATTCATAGGGTTTATTAGAAGTGAGAGAAGGCCAATCATGTCTGGCCTTTCTGTCCTCTCAAATGGGAGGAGAAGGTTCCTCCAGCAAGCCAGACATACATCTCCATTACCTGTGACTGCTGTGGTGCTAATGGATGCCCTTTCCTCTTCTCCAGAGGAAGAAAACAAGACACAGCTGTATGAACTTCTTAATTCCTCTAGATTGCTAGTTAGCCCAACCTGATGGCATCAGTAAACAATAAATGGCTGGATTACATAAAGGAGAGAAAGAGAGAGGCTGACTCCTACCAGGCAAGGGTGGGGAGGGTACTTCTCTATGGGGGTGCCACTTCTGGCTTTGCTAGTCTTCTCAAACATCCTTTGGACCAGTCCATGGTCCTTGTTATCCCAGCTGAAGGAGACCTTAGGGCTCCCTTTGTTTTGAAAAGGGCCAGATGGCGGTGGACTACATGCAGAGCTTGTCCTTGCATACTTGGTATGAGCTGGAGAATAGACTAAGCTGGGAATGCTCTCACTTTGCATCTTGTTCTGCTCCTTAATGTCTTAACCCTGTGGGAGGACTGCGATAATGGAGTGCAAAAATCTGGTGATGTTTTCTCAAGGTACTGACAGCTTTCACTATTCCTTCAGACTTTTAGAAGGCTCTCTCCTCTCAGTAGGTATTAAAGCCTGTATTTTCAGGAATTGTCCTTGCATGAAATAAACTGGCCTTTTACTTCAGTTCAGCAATGACATCTTGTCTTGGCCTCTAGTAAAGATCAGAGCATATGAATTTCATGTTTTCAGAATGGCTGTCAGCCCCTTGGAAAAGTCAGATAATTACAAGGCTCTTTCTTTTGCCTTTTTTTTGCATTTTACTGTTATTCTATCCCTCAGATAGCTGTGTCTGTCCCTCTCATTTGTTCCTCTTTCCCTCCCAACACAGTTAACTCTACATTTTCATTAACTAAACCATTATATTAGTGCTTGTAGTCAGTTGTTAGTAATAACTGTCTGGGTTGGGCCTGTGCATGTTACTGGTTTAATTTGTATTTATCTGCATGAGCTTTCCCCCTGAAGGGAAGGGCTAAGGGGTAGCTCAGTTGCTTTCCAGGGAGGCAAACTTTGAAGACGTGTGACTTGAGTGCTGGTTTTATGGTGGTATTTAAGACAGTCGTTTTGGGAGTAAGGACAAAGAACCCCAGTAAAACCCTTCTGCTTGCAACCTAGAATCTGTTTTTGTCTCCATATTCCTCTTCACTGCCACATCAAAATCTGGGGATAAGTAGGGACTGTTTATCCAAAAAGCCTATAGATAGGTCTTACAGTAAGTGCACCTGAATCCATGATCATCCTGTGGGTGATTTTTAGCACCAGTTCTGCAGACCCTTTCTGGGAGGGCAGCAGGGCAAGTATTAGGCCAGTATATTTTAGATTAGGTGTAAGCAGCACTCTGAGCCAGCTGCTTCTACAACTGCTTAGCAAGTTGCTA
Source organism: Bucco capensis (assembly GCA_013396975.1). Taxonomy (NCBI): domain Eukaryota; kingdom Metazoa; phylum Chordata; class Aves; order Piciformes; family Bucconidae; genus Bucco; species Bucco capensis. The sequence continues at coordinate 1,005,747 of VWZO01017218.1, forward strand.
GTGTTTTTCAGTGCTGGGCTTTGATGCTTGCTTTGGACAGATGTGAATTCAAGGGCAAGGCAAACAGAAAATAGAAGCCTACCTTATATTTGAGCACAAGGCAAAGGGTCCCTACTTCATTTCCAGAGAGGGAAATATGAAAGGATGTGCTGCTCCCCTACACCCCCTCCCATCCAGGGTAGCAGAATCCCAAGACCTATTGCTTCTTGAGGTGATGGGGTGCCAGTGGGCTCTGCCCTGTGAAGTGCCAGCAATGTAGAGTTCAGCCAAAGCTTCAGTGAAGGTAATTTGAGTTCATCCTTCTTTTTATTTCAGTCCCATCATCTACCATCATCTTCACACTGTGCCCCTTGTCCTCCTTCAATCACTCACTAGAATCAAGTTATTTAACATTCTCCTGTAGGATGTTAGTGAAGGCCCAGCTGCAGAGAAGTAGTGAGGGAATTACCAGGAGCTATAAATACTAGACTATGGAAGCGAAATTACCATACATACTTGCTTTGTTGAAGCCTGTTAGATGCCCCTTGACCCTGTGTGTATGCATTTACATTTATGTTTGCAGTTACCAGCTTAGCTCCTTCTTCTTGTTCTTAATATCTTGCCTCCACATTTAAAATCAGAATTATTTTACCTTTCAAACCTGAGAGATTTCTTTTCTTGGGTAGTTTTCATCTCACTGCTGACTGACACCCAAAAAACTCAGATATCAGAAAGGAAGACACTTGGGGATCCAAAGTGCTTTCTAAATGACACTGAACAAACCCAGCCTCCACTAACTTCTGAGGAAGCTAATGTTTCTCACTAGCTCCTATGATCAAGCTAGCATCTTCTGCACTTAAAAGTTCACTTTTTTTTTAATTTCTTTTTCTGAATGGTTTCTCTTTTCCCTGAGAGTATTTCCTAAAGTGACTAAGGAGAAGAGGAGCATTAGTAACACTTTGAGACAAGGGATAATGCTTGGCATTACCAGAGCACTCCTGAGCAGGAAGACACATTGCTGGAACACACATTTGCAGTGATGAGCTTGACAAAGTGGGTCTGCAAGGGAAGGGCACCTCCAGGCTGCAGCTTGTATGGCTGTCACTCTAGGAAGAGGCATGATCATGTTACAGCTGTGAGGAAGCTCACAGTACTGGTGCTTTAGCCAGCCATGCCCAAAGGGATCCTTCTGTGAAATCAAGAGCGTGGCAGTGCAGGAAAAAGCTTATTTAGTGTCACAAATTCTTCTGACAGTCATTACAGACTAATCAGTGTAGAGAATGGGATAACAGAAAGCCATTAAAAGTCAATCAGCAAACAATAACATCTCCTGTTTCTATGTCTTTCAGATCGAAATGCTAGAGCACAAATATGGGGGTCACCTGGTGTCTCGCAGGGCAGCCTGCACCATCCAGACTGCCTTCCGGCAGTACCAGCTCAGCAAGAACTTTGAGAAGATCCGTAACTCGCTGCTGGAGAGCCGCATGCCACGCCGCATCTCCCTGAGGAAAGTCCGGGTCCAGAACTCAGAGAGCTTCTCTGCTGAGAAAGCCCTGGTAGAGGGATACAACTTTGTGGGCATCCCATTGGTGAGGTCCCCATCTTTACCAGCCACCATCAGTGGGGCACTTACTGAGCTGGAGGACTCCTTCACAGAACAAGTTCAGTCCCTGGCTAAGTCTATAGATGATGCCCTCAGCACCTGGAGCCTGAAGACCATGTGCTCCCTGCAAGATGGGGGCTCATACCAAATAAGGGAGACCTTCAGTGCTAGTTCAATGCAGCCAAACCAAGACATAGAAGCTGAGCTGCAGGACAAGGAGAAGGAGGAAGGGCTCTTGCCAGATACACTACCCAAGAGCAGCAGCACTCTCATGATGGCTTTTCGAGATGTCACAGTCCAGATTGACAACAAAAACATCTCTGTCTCATCGTCTACCTCGGTGTCCATGGCAAACTGCCTCAGCAGTGATGCCCAGGCTGAGCTCTCTCAAGCTACCAAAGCTGAAGAAAGCCCAGAAGAAGGGGAAGGAGAAGCCAGTGAACCATCAGCTGCCCCAGAGAGCTTACCTGAGTCTACAGTTCTCCAGAACAGCCACACATTCACCGAGGTGGATGTCAGTACTAATGGTACAGGAGACAGCAGTGCTGAGCCTGGGCAGATGGCAGTGCAGAAGCTCCAGTTTGACTCTAGCAATGAGACAGGGCAAAGCAAAGGCTCTGAGTCAGAGAATGCAGACAACTCAGAGCAGCTGAGCAGCAGCAGCACCTCCACTTCAGCCAAGTCAGCCTCTGAGGTGTCCTCGAAAGAAGCACTGCAGGCCATGATCCTCAGCCTCCCAAGGTACCACTGCGAGAACCCAGCAAGCTGCAAGTCTCCCACCCTTTCCACAGACACCATGAGGAAGCGCCTCTACCGCATTGGGCTGAACCTCTTCAATATGTAAGTGACTTGTCATCTTCCATGTTTCCCAGCCTATTTCATGCCTCATAGGAACAGGTGATAGCAGGCTCTTGGTGTAGATACTTCTCCAGGGATGTTCTTTCTTGTTCAAATGCATGACCATCTGGGTATGCAATGCAGACAACAGGTTGGCTGCCCAGCTTTTTTCCTGAAGTCCCCCAAGTGATGTCCTGATTTCCTACCCAATAGAGGAAAAAGCCCAGTGCCTCATGAATAGTGCTCATGCTCTCCTGAGTTTTGAACCTTCAGTCCCGGTTACTGTGCATTTGACATCCACCAGCTGAGTCTGGGATCTGGGCTCCTGTTCCACTCTGTTGCAGTGGAACAAGCATAGCTGGGGCTGTAAACCCAGCCCTGGTTACTTAACATGGGGCATTTCTAAGTAAATGGAGACAGAGATAGAGCTGAGCTTAGCTAGCCCAGTAGGAGTACTTTGGCTGTCTTTTTCCTTCTGGTATTTGGGTAGATTTTCACCTGACAGACCAGGTTTAGTCATCTCCATCTCTCAACACATCTGAGTCTGATATCCTACAAAAAGGCTGTAGGTGTGAAAGCAAAAGCAGAGCAGTCCAGAGATTATCACCAGAAGAGGTTAAGTCGAGGGTCACACATAGTTTATTTTGGATTGGCAGAAAGCAGCTGAGTGCCTATAAGGAGCTTTAGAGTTGCTTGTTGCTTTTCAATGAGGCATTTCTCATCTAAGCAAGCCATGGGAATACTGGGGTTTGCTCCATCACCACACTCTTATCTTATGCTGTTTTGGTTTCCATTTCAGTCACCTGAGGAAGATGCTGGGGATGGTAATGCACCCATACTAGAATAATGTTTTGCCACATATTATCATGGGCCTTTTGATCAGAGCAAGGACTAAAGATTGTGCAGTCCTAGGCAGAAATTTTGCACAGACAAGGAGGGCAATGCATAAGATATATATATATATATTTGTGGTATGGAGGCTGTGGACTCCAAGAGGCAGGAACCTGGAAGAGAGGTTTTTAGGGCTGGTCTCAGAGCACATCCAGAACTGATGTGACGTTAGAGAAGACAGATTTGGGCTCTTACAGAACTGAGGAGGCATTTTACTAGTTCTGAGATCAAATAGTGAATAGGTGGGTCCATGTGTGTATATCAAAGTCAGACTCTGAGTGCACACAGATTTGTCTGTTGAATGCAAGCAGGCTGGAAGGAGAGAAGGTAGGCATCAGACACAGGTGGGCTTGGTTATGACAGAGAGTTCCAGGCCCACACAGATGTTGTGGTGTTTGTGTGGGGATTGGTGTACATCTGGAGGAGGAAATAGGGCTCACATCTCTGCTGTACTTGCCAGGAGTCTCTCTACCCAGTGTGTTTTCCTTTGGTTCCTGCACAGTTGACACAGCACTGAGGTGAAGATAAAGCAGGAGTGAAAATGCTTTCTCACAGCCTCTCCTCCTCCTTCAGTCTGCCTGGCACATGTTCATGTGACAAATCAGCAGCACCAGGTCTGTTTTGAGGGAACATCTTAGCCATCCTCCTTCATTCAGTGACCTGGATTCATGGCATCTTGCAGGTCCCTGTGGGAACTTCAAACTACAACTTCCTAGCCAGGCCTCCCTTCTCCCTTGAAACCAGCTGCTGAAATAATGTATGGTAACCTGTAAGGCTCTATTTTCTTGACAAAATGTTTGAGGACAGAGAGGGAGTGAACTGATCTGTTGTGTCTGGGGAGTGAAACCTTTGGTTTTTTAATTCTGTGAGCAGAATCTAAGGGACACATGGCTCCCCTTGTGACACACTGGTGCACCTCCATCCCAGGGACTGGGAAGGCCATTCATCTTGCTGCAGTTATTGGGTTGTTGGTTTCTCTGTCAATTTCTAGCAAGGTGCCAGTTTACCTTTGTAGTGTTTGCAAGGTGGGCACCAACCCAGAGGGCATGGAGCTGAGGCCGTCTGTGTGTGTGTGTGTGCATGTCCTTTTTGCTAACCACTCCCCTGAACAGAAAGCTGAAAGCCTGAAGTTCCTAGCAGCATCTGCCATAGTCTATCCAGCCTTGCACTGCATTTTCAGAACGCAGCTCTCTGGCTCAGAGCAGGCCCCTGGGAGCACATCCACACTGCTCTGCTGTGGCACTTTCCCCATCCCCACTCCACAGTGAGGAGGTGGAATCCCTGGAACGGAGAGTGCTTCATTATGCAGCACTGCTGTAATAACTCTCTGTGTGTGGGCAGCTGGCTGTGTGGGCAGAGGGAAAGCCAGCAGGACGTGAGGAAACCCGCAGCATTTGCTGGCTGTGCTTAATACCCCTGCAACACTAAAGAAAACAGCAGGGACCATGCTCAGGCCTTTTTAAAGTGGAGTTATTGGCTGCACATCTGGGTAAAAGCTGCTTGCTGCAGTACATGGGATACATCTGCAAGTGCTCAGTGGCAGAGATGCTGTATTGCTATCAGGATTTTGTGGAGAACAAACTGAATCCTAGGAAAAACTAATGAAAGGCTACTGTTAGTGAAAGAATAGTATGTACAGGTGTATTTGAGTTATAGTCTAGGCATGCAGGAGGGCTTTGACATCTGGACTTTTATTCTACATCCTCTTACACTGTCTGTCCCATCTCTACTGAAATCTGCACTTCCACACCAGTGTGTGAGTTGCATTTTTCTAGCCATAGTCAGCTCCCAGCTCCTGTGGAGTAAATCCAAAGTCAGTCCAGTGGCTTTGGAGTCACACCAGTGTAGCTTGAGGTCATCCTCATGCTGTGAACACCATACTGTCCCTTGCCAAATACTGATGTCTGCAGGCGGAGGTTCATTTTGTGAATCTTTGTTGCCTAGCTTGACTTTGGTCATGACCATATGACCTTTCCACTTAGTAGAGAACTTTGCCTGTGCTGTTCAAAGGTGAACCAAGAGACGTATGTGGTAATACAGGATGTATACTGTTGCTTTTCTCTGAAGAAAGCCTGGGTTTTTCAGGATCAGATCTTGCAGCTCTCCTGTTCATAAATTTAATGGACTAACTTGTTCTCCCAGCTGCTCTCCCCAGGGATGCCACACTGACCAGGATATTTTCTTTGTGATATTACAGAGTAAGCAGAACTATTTTAAGCCCATCTACTTTTTGTATACCCATGAGGCCCCTCTGAGAAGAAGGCTATTCTCCTGAATACTGCTCCCCTTATAGCTAGGCATATGTTGCTCACCCACATCCTTCACCACCTGACAGTGTCACAGCCTGTGCCTGTGCATATCATGCATTCACATGCTCTGAGATCTCATCCAATCTTTTCCTCAGCCTAGGAAACTGCCTGAGCAAACTCAGTCCGTGAGCCTTGACAAAGATCCCTGAATTTGTTTTAACGATGGGAGTATGGCATCAGAGAACCAAAGGAATGTGGAAATCTTGGCATTGCACTAATTCCCCTCAGCAAGAGTGCATCATGACAGACACCCTGCAGTGGGGAAGGCTGAAATATAGGAAGAAAACCTCCTGCACAATAGAAATACACGCTAATTCTGGACAGGCACAACACAGGTTCACAGCCACTCCCAGGAGACATGAGGAGAAAGCCAAAATACACAGACACAGGGGCTCTGATGAACACATGTGGTGCAAGAGAAATCTGCTTGTGCAGGACATAGACACACACAAGCATGTGTGCTTACTGAGACACACACTACCTCCCGAAAGCTGTGTGTGTAGTTACAGACACTGGCACACTAACAAGCAGAAAATCACTCCCACAGCCAGGCAGGGAGGCCTACTCAGCACCAGGCTTGTTCTAGGGGAGGCTCTCACAGCCATAAAGGGAGAAAACCCCTCTGTCTGGGAGCTGCACACAGCTCCCTCCCAGCTCTGACAAGGCATTCTCCAGGTGCATATTCTCATCCACCCACATGCAAAGATTTCTGCCTGAGGAGGTAAATTAACAGAGAAGGGAAAAACAGCACCACTAAGAATGAGGGAAGTGGAGGAAGAGAAAAGCAAATCTGAGCAAGGGATTTCTGTTCAGGCAGCAAGCACCAGGTGCAGGTGGGGAAGGTAGAAAATGTCACTGAAATGTGCATACTGAGGGTTACTTTGCTGCAAGCCAGAGGCAGTAATGCCTCAAATTGATCATGCAAACTCATCATGTCTCTGTCCTTCCCTTTCAGAAATCCAGATAAAGGGATCCAGTTCCTGATCTCCCGAGGCTTCATCCCGGACACGCCCATTGGGGTGGCACACTTCCTGCTCCAGCGGAAGGGCCTCAGCCGCCAGATGATTGGGGAGTTCCTGGGCAACAGCAAGAAGCAGTTCAACAGGGATGTCCTGGAGTAAGTCTGGAAACCTGTTCTCCTCCTCCTTGCACTGTAAAGGACTTGCCAGCCCACTCTGCCCCTGGCTGCACCTACAAGCACCCCATTCTCCATGTGCCTCCATTCCCACTCTGCAAGAACTTCACCATTTCCACTCTCTATCTGGCACCTTTCAATACATTTCCCAGCAATATTTCTCCCTTAATATCAGCAGTTCTTTCATTTGAGTCTCTCCTCAGAGGGTCTGCAATCATCTAACAGGAGCTCAGCACCATTGGATGGTAGAACTAGTGATGCTGGGAGGTTTTGTGGCTGGAGTCTCACTCCATCCTGCTAAAGTTCTCTGATGCTTTCTGGGAAGTAGTAAGAGAGACAGAGGGGCAAAAATATCTCCTCCTTGGTGTGAGACCAGCAGGGAGTAGTGAATGCTGACTTCATACTTGGTTCTCTTTCTGTCCAGTTTTGAGATGGGTGGCCTTTTCAGTTTGTTCAACTGCACTACCAGGGATAAGAAGGGAGTTGGTCATGTTTGTGCTAATGAGGAAGCATGCTACTGAGGTTTATCATTACCACTGCAGTCACAGAGCACTGAGGAACATCCCCACTCTGAAAACTCCCCATGGGCTGAGCTGTCCCTTTTTTGAACAAGTTCTCAAGTTTCCTCTCAGATTCTGCTCAGTGGCTGCCTTTGCTGGAGCGTTCCCTTCCGTTCTCTCACTGTGACCCTCTCCTGGTCACACAAGCTGTGCATCTCTCAGCCTACACCTCTGTCCTCTTCCAAGTCTTGTAATTTGGGCTGCAAAACCTTGTAACTGAGAACTGTACTACCTTAGTGCCTGCCTATTGCTCTGCTTTCCATGTTGCAATCATTGCTAACTAGTCTGCCCCTAGCATCACATCTGAAGTGTTATGAAGACAAAAACATCTTTCCTGTTGTTCTGAGCATTGTCCAAGATGACAGGCTTTCTACAAAGATGGGCCTGGGGAACTGAGATGAGCCTTTGTTTTCTACTTGGTCCTGATCTACTTCAGATGAAGAAAACAGAGAAAGCGTGGTTCTCTGTGTGATAAAAAGAGGATATCAGGGACAGGGGACACCACTCCTCCCACCCTGAGAAGTGCTACAGTGAAAGCAGGGCCAGTTCACACTAGAGTGCGAGGGCTGCCATGCTGAGTAATGTGACCTGTGTAGTCAGGGGGCAATAAGCTCGTTCAGAGACATGTTTCAAGGGATGACCAGCACTCAGCTGTGTCTTTATTTTATTAGACAGAAGCACAGTTCTTAGTCAGAGCTGCCTTTCCATTAGGCAGGAAGCCGTTTGCACTGGAACCTTTATTCTCCCGTTCTCCAAAATGTTCTCTATCTTCCTTAAATTTTGCAATGGTTTCTCTTGAACCAAGCCAAATGGAAACCCTAAATCCGGTATACACACCAGTTCTATTCCAGGGAAAGACTGGAGGGTACCAGTTCAAGAGCCAAATCTGGACCCAAATTCCAAAATTCATTCCTGCTGCAATCTGCTGCTTATTGCTGCAGGTACCTGACCTTTGCTCCAGCTCTTTTTTTAATATACTATATGGGTATTGATTTGGCCAGCAATGAGACACATGTTCTCTCCAGTCTCTTCGTGCTGAGAGCTACAATTAAAAGTAATTGCCTCCTTTTCTCCAGCAAGCAATGTGTGGGCTGCATCCCCTGACAGATACTCTGCTGAAGTCCAAACCTAGCCTCTGCACAGGCAGGAAAACATTGCAATAGCAATAGGCTGGCACTTCCTTTTTGTCCTAAATCTGGCATTATCCCTGCAAATGACCATGTTCTTCTGCGTGACATGTGACTGCAAACTTTGTGTTAGCACCTCCTGGGAATAGTCCCTATTGCCAAGCTTAGTGTCTGCCTCCCAACTGGTTATAGCTCTGTTTTTTGCAGGTGCATTCACTTTCTTCCTGTGTCATTTCTGAGCTTGAGAATAGCCATAGTTGTGTTTTTTTCAAGCAAATTTTCATCAGCTGCTTGTGAGAGCTGACTGGGCAGTGGCTGCACACCCAGCAATGTTACACGCATGGAAACAAGGCATTGTGAGGAGAAATTCTGGCCCGGGACTATCATCCTGGGTATTTTTCTTGGCCATGCTGCAGGAAGAAGAGGACTGGCAGTGTAGTTTAGTGTGGTGGCATTTTCAGTGCATTGTAGCTCAAGGGCTAGTGACATCTTCTGAGCTGTTTGTGCAGGAGCAAGAGGCAGCTCAAAGGCCTTTTGGAATTTTATAACTAAGACCTAGTGCACTTTTCGTTTCCCATTCAGCTTCAATCAAACTAGTTCAGAAACACTGGCATGGGTTGGGAGAATGGACTCTGCAAGGGCTGTCTAGCAGTTCCCACATCTACCCATACTTAGTAACCTAGTTTTAGAGTACATGGTATTACCTGGAGAGCCAGTAGCAGACAGGATAGCCCCTACAGTAGTTTCTGCACAATTTGCCCAATGCCACAGTCATTTTTGTGGCCCAAGTGGGCAGAAGAAGAACAGGCACTGGTACTCCTGGCAAGCTCAAATGCTCAGGTATGGTGCCCATGAGCATACAGTACTTGTTGGACAGGCTTTGACCCTGTGCAGTGAGCAAGCCTGTATACTGGGGAAGATGTGTTTGCTTTTTCACATCTCTGGAGCCTTCCTGGCCCAAAAGCAATTTCAATTATTGATGCCTCTTGCTGTGTTAGTTTAGCTTTCGCTTGATGTGAAAACTTGTGTTAGAATTGTGTATTGTAAGCATTGTTTCTATTGCAGCCTGGCTAAATTAACCCAACTGCATGAATAAATAATGGGAGAGCTTTTAAAACATCTTCAAAGTGTCAGATTCCCATGTGAATTTGGAGGCAGGGCAGAGCTGCCCAGGTTACAAACTCGAGACTCAGCTGTAAGTCCAGCCAGAGTATACTCTGCAAACTTCTCTTGGCTTCCATAGGTATTGAAGCTGTGCTGGCTGACAAACAAGCCAACTGCTGCCTGTTCCTGGAGTCAGGCAACAGAGCTCAGGAGTGCACAGTGGCATTTGGCACTGTGAAGATCTCCCTTTACTGCCTACCTAGTTACTGCAAAACTCTAGAGAAGTGCCATGCTGGTTGCAAAGCCTTTTCTGTATATGGGTGGGGGTTTGAGTGAGAGTAAGCATGGTATGTGGCTTGAGCACTTTGGTATGCTGTTTTGCCTTCCTACACCTGCATGCCCAGTGCCTAAATGCACTGAAATTATACTCTCCCATCTTCCTACTCCATCTTTCAACCTTTAACTGATTTTCTTGGAACTCAGAATAGCTGTCTGGATAACTCACAAGTAATTATACATGCTAGCCAGAGGAACCAGAGATCAAGCACTATCTGACTATAATTGTCACACAGCCTTTGATAACACTAAACTGCTCAAGCCTGTCTGTTTAGAGAGATGCAATGTGTCATTTTCTCTTGCAGAAAAAGCTTCAATCTTTAAAAGTTAGATTTATCTCACCAATTATTAGCCATCACCAATTTTAGTGCCTTTTATCAGTTTATGAATTCCTTTAGTCAATGGAGATACACAGGTCCCTCAAGAATGTTGTTTTTCTCAATGTTTAGGCTGGACATCTAGCTTTTAGGACTTTTATGTTCCAGGGAATAAATCCCATCTGTAATCAATTCTGAACATCTCACAGTAACAACCAGTCACTGTAATCCAGCATCCTACAGTAAGATACAACTTCTTCTCCTGGCAATCTGCTTCCACAACCTGCCTTGCAGCCAGCTGGGAGGAGTCACTGGGGACCTACCCCAGGTTTTCAGTGTCTACCAGTACAGGGACTACAGCTATAGAGAGGTAGCCTGGGCCATTAAAGCACTGATCTGGTACTGAACAGTTTTTATTAGGTCTGCTCAGCCAGTACTGCAGAAAAAATAATTCTATTACTTTGAAAAAACCAGGCCCAAGATATTAACACATTTTTGATATAAGACATATCATCATTCTTGCATCCTTTCTTCATACCTGTCTTTTGTATTACATGCTCAGCTGTATTGTTTATTTCCTTCTGTGAACTCTTCATTCTGTATTTATTTGTTGGTTTATTCTTCATTCATACTTCACTTTAGTCCATTCTTCCCCTCCACCTGTTTCTGACTCAGGAATTTCTTCCATTTATAGTTCATTCATGAACAAGATAATGTGAGTAATGCCATGAATGGAATTGGCTGTGCTGCTAGTACTGGATGGTTTGTGTTTAGGTCATGGGACTTGAAAGTGCAGAAGTGGCTGTCCTGGTGCATTTGCTGTCAGAGGAGAAAGAGGCAGGGATTCAAGCAGAGGAGACAGGGCTGAGTTGAGGACTGGTTGGTTTTAGACTGTAAGTTGTTGTTAGACATACTCACCCTGTAGGTGAGCAGCTCTCAAAGCAGCTCTTAGGAGTTTAAGTGCAGAGCTGGAAGCCCAGCAAATAGGCTCTCTCTCAAAGAAGTGTTAGCTCCCTCTTGGAATGGCAAAGTGACCTTGACAGATTAGCTCAAATTATAGCCTCCTTTCCTCTTCTCACTGGGGTCATAACAGAGGATCAATAGGGGACTTGCATTACAGGAGGGTTTGAGCAGCACAGTGCTGCAGCTTGTCTTGTGGAGCAATAGATAATGATGTGATGGAAACAGGGCAAAGGGAAGAATGCATTAGGCAGTTCTGACCTCCTGCTGCAAGCAGAGCTGTTGCATAGATCAACCCTGTGAACAAGAGCAGCTTTCCCATGCCAGGCTTGCAAAGGCTGAAGGTTCAGCTTGAACCTGCCTAAGTGCCCTGGGAAACAGTTGTTTCCCATGTCTCTTGGGAGGAGAAAATGAAGGCTGGGCAGAACCTTCCCATGCAGGGCCAACATAGCTTGAGTGGGAGCAGCTCTCCACCCTGAGAGACAGCCCTGGTGCAAGGCATGGTACACTAGGCAATTTCTTGCTTATGAAGGAGTGGATGCCCACGTGAGTAGTCATGTGAGCTACCAACAATCCTGGGAGGGCAAGTAAGTGTGGCTCAGCCCCAGAAACAAACAGGAAATACATGTAGTGCAGCATCCCTCAGAAAGGGAAGATTGATGTGGGCCATGGTCTGCATTGTAGAGACTACCCTTGCATAAGGAGAGCATGGGGGGCAGGACTGGGACACAGTCCTGTGCCCAGTGGTGCAAGGAATCAGTGTGTCCAGCTCGCTTCTTTCTGTTAGCCTTAGTTAACACATGCAGGGCAGGCTCCTCCCAGGGACCTGAGCTCTTCCTCTGCAGTCCACCCTAAGCCTGGTTCATCTTCAGAAAGCTTATAGAATTTGGGAAGCTGAGAAGAGGGATGTTTTTTATTACTATCTTTGTACCTTGTGGTTTTAAACTTTCCACCTAACTGCCTCCCCCCTTGCTCCCTCCCTAAGTGTGGTCTGCAGGTCTATTACAGATGCTTTTAGTTGCAGTCCAGTCCTGCTGCATTGTCACCTGAGTGGAAAAGCTGGAAAATAGGTCATTACACTTGGGTGAGCAGATCCCAGCCCCACACGATACAGCTGCTTCCTGCCTTCACTGAACCCTTTTGCCACAAGGCTTTTTTGCCATGCTTAGCCCTATACTAAATACTTACAGCTCTGATGCCACTATGTCCACCCCATTTTGGGGGGATTTTTACCCTGCAGCCTTGGAGGCAATATGGTCACCACAGAAGTAATAGCTGAGCAAAATGATCCAAGTAGGAGCCCACCTTTTGCTCCTGGCACCTGGCATCTGGTGTGCTGTTCTCTGCTGTTGTGAGATGCCTGTCTGCCAAGCACCTCAGGACAGACTAAGCTCCCCATGGATACTGGTGCCACAACAGCACTCAAACTCCACCACCTTGTTTATGAGGTAGAGTGTCAGCACTTTTCCTCCTCACTTCAGCATCATGATGATAACATCCAAAGTCCTGTCTCTGTGGGTACTGGAGTAAGTGCATCTCTGGATGCACTGTGAGCTCAATTCATGAGGCTTGTGGCAAGTCCATGGGGAGGAAGGAAGTGAAACAGGAGGAGTTTTTATAAGGTAATTGCTCTGCCCTTGCTTCGTATCCTTCAGGCCTCCTGGTGGCACTGAAATAGGCACCTCACAGGCATTCTGCTGTGTGGAAAAATGAACTCAGCACTGTTTTTGGCACATGCACCTAGGCCGTTGGTTTATTCCTTGGATGCAGAGAGCCATCCACTCTCAGCTCAGTCTTTGTCTCTTACACTGGCAAGTCCAGCTCTGGGGAGAGACAACCCCTCATGAATATGGTTGCCTTTTACATTGCAGTTCTGGAAGCTGATAAGATCAATGTACTTTTTGCATTATTCTTGCCAAGATACCATATGTAAGCTTCCAGGATCTCTACCTTGAAAAGAAAAGACTTCCTTGTTCTGGTTTCACAAAGAAAACTGGAGCTCAGGGGAGCTCTGGCATAGGCACCACAGTGCATTTGAAAAGTTCATAGGAGTCTGTGTGGGAATTTGAGGTCAGACAAGGCAGCAAAACTTGTAGCCACCTAGAAGAGGAGCAGGAACATGGCAGCCCAATGGCACAAGGCTCTTTGGCTCTTTGAATGGACTTTGCTGCATCAAATTTGCTTACAAAAAATATCAGACAACTATGATCCACTATTCTTTCTGTCTCAGAAGCAGAAAGTAGAAGCATACCTGATGGCTCCTCTACGAGCTATTCCTCAGGCCTTTGGCACAGACATTCGCCAGATAAATCAAATGCAAGCTCAGACTAACTTTGCTGGAGTCAGACTTTCTTTCTAATCTGTCCTTTGTGCCTGGTCAACTTTTCTCAGGAAGCAGGTTGGGAGGCACCCTTCTTGGGGCTGAGAGGCAAGTGAAAGGGACTCACAGGAGTTCCTCTTAGAATTTACGAAGTAAACCTGCGTCTTGTCAGTCTGTGAAAGAAACACTCAGTGGAGAAGCTGAGCATAACTCATGTAGCAATGCCTGTTTGAGTTTGAAAAGATCTGTAAACAGCTGCCTTGACCTTATTGCCCTAATAAGACTTGATGATCTATGTATCAGGGGCACTGACTTTATTTTTTGAGATTTGTACACAAAGGGGAGAACGTGTTGGAGGCTGCTGCCTGTGTGGAGGGGGAAGGATTGATCAGTGAGAGAGGGAGTGAAAAATACATCATTTAATGCTGTTGGATTGGGGTTACTAGAGTGACCTTAGCAGGTCTCCCTGGTGTGTGCAAGGACTCTGCTTTCACACTTCTGGAAGCAGACAATAACTGTAAAATCATTGGGGTCAATGCTGAGAAACATCACACATTGGAAAAGATTAAAAAATAATAACAGAAGTTCAACTGCAGAGGTGATTGCAGCTATGAATACAACAACAACCATAGAAAACTTTTCATACTATCAGAGGTGAATTCCAAGAAGCAGAATGCCTTGTTGTTAACCCAAGGGACATGTCAGTATAAGTATGAGAAAAAATAAAAATAACAAAGGAAAGAGGCAGTGGAGGAAATGTTGGCTGTTGCCAGAAACCATTTGTGATTGTTTCTGCAGTCCACCTTTTGGAGAGCAAAAAATATTTTAAGAAATGTAAGATTTCCTCTGAGAAAAGCCTCATTGATTCTCTGCTCTTGCTTCTCACCAGTTGTTCTTACATTTTGATTATATGGAGTTTGTGTCCTAGCTGAAGTTGTAACAACTCCAGCCTTAGAAGACACTGAATGCTCTGTGTTCAGCCAGAGCTCTTGCTAAGTTTTTCTGGGGGTGTTACTCCAGTTAAGCAATGATATCTGAACTCTTGGATCAGTGGGAGAATGGAGGAGTGAAGAGACATCTCTGAGCATTTGAATCCTATCCCTCACCCATTTGAGACATGATGCAATATATTTTTATTCTAGCAAGGCTGCACACTGCATTCAACAGCCTAGCACACAAACCACTTCCTAACAGCTTACAGCAGACTGTAGCACTATAGAAAAGACCAACAGACCTATCTCCAGTTTATCACAGAAAAGAAGAGGACGCTGGTGATGGCACATCCCTGTATCAGCAGAGATTTGTCTGGTAAAATTTCCAGATAATCCTAGGAAATGGAAGGATCCAGAAGAGAGCTAACCTCCTCCCCCTCTATTTTCCTTGTACCACTCCTCATACAGTCTTGGGGAAAATTTCCTCCTAACCTTAAATTTGGGGGTGGTTTATCCTTTATAACATGAGAAAGCAAACCAAACACAATACAGAGAATGAAATAAAGTGGAAGGAGGGGGAGATAGAATTAGTATCCAAGGTATATAGAAGCAGAAAATATTATGTCCTTTAAATTTTAATACCCTTTTAATGTCACAGTGTGGCCATATGACAAAATTAGCAAAATAGTCACTTTCTAATTAAGGAAGGATTAAAGAAAATGGGATTTTGTTATCTCTGAGTTTCTTGGTCTGTCAGATAGAATGTCAGCTTTGAGAATTTTTTTATGGGAAAGAATAATGACAGACAGGAAAATACCAAAGGCAGTAGAAAGTGGATTAACTCAATGTCTCTGTTAAAATAACTGGTTTTCTGTACAAGGGACATGCAGAAGGTAATTCTAGACTTCAGCAAAGCATTTGACATGAGAAATTTTTAGTTAAGAGTGGAAGAGAGAAATTAGCAGAGGAATCATAAATGAGAGAGAGAATTAGCTGATGCAGACATTAATGCCTACATACTCTGCTGAAATGGGAAGCTGGGACTAAGGAAGGTTATGAATAGAGTTTTCTGAGTCTAATCTTTTGTTTTATGCTTGCAGTAAAGACCTGGACACAAAAGGTAGGAATATACTAACAAAATGTGGTGAAGCCACATGAGAAAGGTGGTGTCATTACAAATTACCAAAATGTCATGTAGTAAGCATAAGAAAAACTAGATTATGTGAGTAATACAGACAGCAGTGAATTGAATGAATTGTTAGGGACCACTGGTGTTTGACTACATGGGCAGGGTTTTATCCAGCCTTGATGTTAAGAGCTAGCTGATATTGCAAACATTATTTCTGTACAACAGCTTCTGTATCCTATTTTCTCTGAGCTGGCTCTGGTCTTTAAAGACATAATGAGCATTGTTGCTGCAGTGGTTGAGTGGGAGTGAAGGGTGGTGAAGAGGATATAGGTTGCACATAGAGATGTATATTGGACAGAATGGAAGGTAAGGAGGGGACAAGCATGGGAACAGCCCAGTGAGTGGAGATAAGAGAAGGATAATCAGGTAGTGGACAAGTGCATGTGCTGAGAGAGAGGACAGAATGGACAATGTGTGAAGGATTACTAGATGATAGGAAAGGCAGAAATAGATGGATCTATACCTATACTGATATTGATTTAAATAGCTATGACAATATAGATGTCTAGATATCTGTATCTGTGTAGATACAGATAAATATGAATACATATATATACTTCTTCTCTATATGTATATGTGCATATGTGTGCTGTATATCACAGAATCACAGAATCATTAAGGTTGGAAGAGACCTCTAAGATCATCAAGTCCAACCATCAACCTATCACCCCTATGCCACTAAACCATGTGTCAAAGGTTAGGGCTACGTCAACCACCAACCCAGTGACAGATATTTTCTATAATCTATAAAGGAGTTGCAAAATGTGTGAAAGGACTTTAGCCACCATGAAAATGAGTCACTCACTGCTTGGCTGGCCAGATGTTGGGCTAATGGAGCTGACTCCATTGACCTGGATAGTAGGAAAGCCAGCCAGGAGGGACACGAACCGATAGATTGACACTGGAGAAGGACTAGGCAAGTCCCATCTGGGTTGCCAATTAGCTGTCAAGGGTTAGAGCTAGGTCAACCACCAGCCCAGTGACAGATACTGTATATGGTATGATATGAGATAGAAATCTCTCTCTATGTCTCATGGTGTATATATGGTTAGGCACAAAAATTGTTCTCCTGCTGTCAAATGCAGGAGTTACTTGTCTAAATTACTGCCCATTTTAAGTATGACCTGAGCAGAAGTAGTGATTTCCTAGGGCCTCTCCCATGGTACTTCCCTTGGGGACTGAGCCTTGGTACCACAGTGCAGGAGCCTGTGTGGCATCCTCTGCAGAAGGAGGTGCTGATGAAGGCTGTGTCCCTCTCCCACAGCTGCGTGGTGGACGAGATGGATTTCTCGGGCATGGAGCTGGATGAAGCCCTGCGGAAGTTCCAGGCCCACATCCGTGTGCAGGGGGAGGCGCAGAAGGTTGAGCGGCTAATTGAGGCTTTCAGGTAAGAGAATGAGCCCTGCTGCCCCACTGCTGCAACTAAGTGGAAGCAGAGAATACATCCAGAGCAGAAAACATGCAGTAGCCATGGAGTGAACAGCCAGGGACCTCCCTTCCAAAGAAGGCTATCAGGGAGTGGCTTCTGAAGCACAGAATCCTCTGTGCCACTGCTGTGGCAGAGGCATGTCCTTGTCAGATGTTCAGTGGCATGAAGGACACAAAGGGCTAGAGAGAGGCCAGTCCTTACATGTCTGCCAGCAAGGAACTCCCTGTTTATTGGTGACTCATTGGAAGAGCAGCACTGGGGCTTGCAGGGGTGCTATGCTACTCCCTTGGTGCATCCAGAGGAGTGCTTTGCCCTCAGCAAGGCAGGCTGGAGTGATACCCCCTATATTACCCTTGTGTCGTGACACTAGCCTGAGTAATCCTCTCTAGTCTCACTTTCTCTTTTTATTCCTGAGGACAAGAAGGCTGAAGTTTTACTGGCCTATTTCAGCCATTGGTGGGTAAATTTGCCTTTAGAGAGCAGTCAATTCCTTCTCATTTGTGTAAGAGGTGGAGTGAAAGGAGGAATTTGATCCAGTTGTGATGAAGCCATTGCCACCCTGTAGCAGAGGACTCCCATGTTCCATGTTAAGTCTGTGCATCCCTCCTGCTGCAGCCAGAGGTACTGCATGTGTAACCCAGATGTGGTCCAGCAGTTTCACAACCCGGACACCATCTTCATCTTGGCCTTTGCAATCATCCTTCTCAATACGGACATGTACAGCCCCAACATCAAGCCTGACAGAAAGATGATGCTGGAGGACTTCATTCGCAATCTGAGAGGTGAGGGTCTTGCTTTGATTGTTTTTTCTCTCTTGCTGGTCTAAATTCTACCTAGGTGAAGGCAATAAAAACTTGGTGGAGCAGCCTTTCTCCAGGGCTGCTGCTGCTCTCTGTGAGCCAGATGCAGAGGACCCTTTGAGGTGTCTTCTAGGCTGCTGGGAAAGGGGAAAATCTAAACTTTGTCTTCTGCAGAAAGCTGTCTAGCCTTCTCAGAAACCAGCCGTTTTCCTTGAGAGATGGTCTCATCTTTTAATAGATCTCACTGCTTGGAAGCAGTCCATTGTATTACATTTTCCTATTGTTCAGCTCCATCCTTCTTAGACCCTGCTGGCTTGTGCTAAACAAGCCCTTTCTGTCCTTGCTGCTTTGAATATATGAACACACTATTCAGGCTAAATCTTCCTCTTTGTAATTGCTTGCAATTACGTACAGTAACTGTAGGCATGACAGAGTTCATGCATACATTACCTCTTTGCAATTTCTGATACATCAGTTCCCCAAAATCAATTTTCTTCTCTTTTTCAAGGTCAGTCCTTCCCATCTTGGTTATAAGTAGCTAAAAGCACTTTTTCAGATGTGGTCACAACATACTCATATATAGAGCTGCTGCCGCCTTATTTTCAGATCTACTAATGCAGCTTAGTATTGTTTGGCCTTTTTGACATCACGTCTAGACAAATTCTTGTCTAATTTCCCAGCCATGTTCATTCCTAGGTCACTCCCAGATCAGCCATCTTCCAAATGTCTCTTACTGCACATCTGCAATTCAGATGAAACTCCCTCCAAGTCTTTTCCAGTGTAAACCCCTGTCTGGATTTTGAACTTCTGTGGGTTCCTGTGACTTGTTTCTTTGTCCTGACTGTTATTCAGAAGGCATCATCTCAGCCTCCCACACTTCCCTAATTTGACATCCACTTCAGCATCCACTTCAGATTGGTATGAAATGACACTGAGACCCTCTTTCATGTTATTTCCTGAGATACTGACTAGGGCTGATACTTGCCATCATCCCCTTTGGTACTACAGCTGACAGCACTAACTCAAAGGTTGGTTTGTTTTTTTTCCCTTAACCTACACTTAGAGTTGCTTGAAAATCTGCCCACTCATATCACAATGAATTCAGCCAAAATGAGGATCACTCATCTCCAGCGTGTAATACACTACAACTCACTAGAACAAGTGAATGTCACCCCATTAACTGACAAGGGGAGACAGTTCATTCCAGACTTACCTGCAGGCCAATGCCCGGGTCAGTAGCTTCACCAGCGTGTGTTGGAAAAAAGACAGAATATTCAGAACTACATTTGCAAGGATGTAGATGAGGGAGCCAGGAGATGACAATGCTTCTCCATTCCTCAGCAGTTCCTCACCTGCATCACTCAAGGTAGTACATCACAGACCAAGGAGCTGGAGGGAAAGCAGACAAAATCAGTATAAAACAACTGAAGGAATTCAGTCAGAGGAAAGATTGGCAGTTTGATTTGTGGTGTTTGGCTCAGGAAAGGATGACAGAAAACTTTTTCTGCCAGGCTCTGCAAGAGTCAGACAACAAAATTTGGAGAGTTGTCTAAGGAGATGTAAAAGGCAAAAGGGACAGAGCCAAGACAGAGATATCACAGACAGGGTAATGGGAAAGTATTACTCCTAGGAGACCTCACAGAAGGAAAATGGTGGTGGCCACCAAACAAACAGGAGAGCTGATACTTGCATTGGCAGAAGGAGTAGCTGAATCCCATCATAGATCTCCTCCACATACAGCACTTCTGATAATATGAAATCAATGCAGGAGTTGCTGCTGAGTGACCCAAGATGCATGACTGTGAAATTGTGAGTATAAAACCTTAGGGAACACATGGAAAGGAGCCACAGTGCAGAGCAATGGAATAATGAAATCTTCTGCATTGGCCTTAGAGATGTTAGTCTCTCTTGCTGGTGTTTTTGGTGTGTTAGAGCAAGAAAGATGACAACCTAAAGTAAAGTGTTGCTCTTTCCCTTCAGCTTTCCCAGCATTGCACAGTGCAGAGGCAGTAGTTGCCTCTCAGAAGTCACTGGTTCTTCCCTTCCCTTTTCTCCCTGCCCAGCCTGCCCAACATTTTCTGTCTTTGGCAGGGGTGGATGATGGTGCTGACATCCCGCGGGAGCTGGTGGTGGGCATCTATGAGAGGATCCAGCAGAAAGAGCTAAAATCCAATGAAGACCACGTGACTTATGTCACCAAAGTGGAGAAGTCCATAGTTGGAATGAAAACAGTAAGTGCCCATAACCCTGCTGGCACCCACTCATCTCTGTCACCTCCCTCACTGCACTCTTTTCTGCCTTCTTCCTCTATGCCCCACTCCGTATCTGCAATACTTTCCTTGCTTGTCTTGATGAATTAATTCCTTTTTCTCCAGACATTTTCTTCCTTGCTATCTCATTCTTTACTAATTTTAGGAGATCTCCTTGGCCAGAATTTACAGTATCTAGTGCAGTAATTTTTTGCCCAAGAATCTCATTGCAGGTCCTGCCTGCCAATGTTCCAGTGATAGTTCTGCAGCATTTCAAACTTTCAGACCTTATGGGGGTGTAGGAAGTGGAAGGCAAAGTGATAGAAAGCAATTTCACCCATCTGTCTCTAATGAGTTCCCTAAGGATTGCTGAGGTTAAGAGACCCTCAAAAGCAGAGACGGATACTTTAGCAATAACCAATCTGTAATGTAAAAACATGAATACTGTTTACCTAAAATGAGCAGAATAATTTCTCAAAGCCCCAGAAAACAGCAGATGTTCCAGTGGGATCAGAGAGGATGAGCAGTGACGCAGTGACTGGAAGCCAGAGCTGCATGAAGATAGAAAAAGTAATGGTGAGGAGTGATAGTGAGGAGATGATTTGGGTGGGCAGAGTGGGCAGAATTGTCTTGTGCTGCTGTCACTAGGCAGAGTTGTGCAGGCTGTGGCACCTCCCTCAGCCTCTGCATGCTTTTGTGGGTCTTCTGCAGGTTCTGTCTGTGCCCCATCGACGGCTGGTGTGCTGCAGCCGCTTGTACGAAGTGACTGATGTGAACAAAGTGCAGAAGCAGGCAGCTCACCAGAGGGAAGTTTTTCTCTTCAATGACCTGCTGGTGGTGAGTGTCCTCTGGCAATTGGGCACTGCAGTGATAAAACTTGCACTGATTTCTATAAAGAGATTTAAAACCAATCCACAACAACCATTCCTGGTAGACCATCTCCTGGTCCATCAACATTGTAAGACCCAGTTCTGGATCCTTCACTGTTAAAAACTTATCAAATCTAAAACTTTTCTAACCTTTGAAAAAACAAAACTGTCACATCCCACAGCCATCCAAAAAATGATGTCATTACTCTTTCTCATGCCTTTTCCAGCAGGGAGGTTCATTTCTTTGTCTGTACTATAGTAGACACAGCCCTCCCATGAACTTTAAATCTTTCCTGCCAGATGTTTTAAAACCACTGCCTTCTAACATTGCAAAGGCTGTGGGAGAGTAGATATTACTTACTGAATCCCCAAATGTGTGCAGTGTTCAATGCTAAGTTGGATGAGACTTTGAGCAACCTGGTCTAATGGAAGGTGTTCCTGCCTGTGGCAGGGGCATTGGAACTAGATGATCTCTAAGGTCCCTTCCAATCCAAACCATTTTATGACTCTGACAGTATTTTTAAAAGTGACTTGCCCCAGCAACCTTGCAACTGAGCTCAGATAGGTGCAAGGGAGGGCAGAGTTACACTGAGACTGGGAGGAAGCCAAACAGGATGGAAGTTCTCCTGAATTTAATGGCAAAATGAAACTCTGGATGTTGCAAATGTAAAGGTAAAACCAAACCCTTTTGTAGGAGTGGAGGACAAGAAAGCTTTCCCCACATATTCCTCTGCATTCATCTATACAGTTGTGAACCTGGGGAGTCTGCTCCTGGCTATCTCTCTGCTCCATGGGATAATTAGATTCATTAGTGCTGAGGGAGTAAGGACAGGACAGCATTCACATATGCTCATGTTCTCAGCTCTAAGGTGTTTCTGACAGGCTTCCCTTCACCTTTTGATCTGGCCTTCAGTGAAGAGAATTACCCCAAAAAGTCAGAAATGTGAGCATTAAAAGCCAGCACCCCTGGGAGACAGAAAGCTGAGTGAGCCCCAGGGCTATGCATACAGAATTTCAGAAGTTGCTACAAGTGCAGTATGCCAGGCAGCTTTTTGGGCAAAAAGCCTGACAGTCACCAAGTATTACTCCCATGTACAATTAACAGAGCTTGTAAAAAGCTTTTTTGCTTTGAGCATTTTGCATTGTTCTTGCCTCACTGTTCCCCAGCACCCTGCCCAATGATGCATCTCTCCCTCCAACAGATCCTCAAGCTTTGCCCCAAGAAGAAAAGCTCCTCAACATACACATTTTGCAAGTCAGTCGGCCTGCTAGGGATGCAGTTCCATCTCTTTGAGAATGAATGTAAGTCCATTGCTCCTTGGTTGCCTGGAAAGATTTGACAGAGAAATGGAGAAGGAGGGAGGGGGCTCTGTCACCCAATGTGAGTTTCTATCAGGAAAGAGAACACCATCAGGGTGAAAAGGGGAGGAAACTAAGACTTGGTGATGAGGAGATCACTGTGCAGGTATAGTGTGTTGAGGAGAGGCTCCTGGTACATCTTGCTAGGTCTGAGCACCTGCAGAAGGGCTGAACTTAAGCTCATTGTAGGAACTGGGTTTTCATAGTGGCAGGGAGAGCACTAGTGGGCAATCAATCCCCAGATACATCTCACTGAGCTCTCAGGAGCCAACTGTAGGTGGAGAATCTCCTTGACAAAACTACTGCTGCCAGTTTTAGCCCCTCTCCCCTCATGCCCAAAATCACAACTCCCACCTCTACTGTTGACATTGGCAAAGGCTCAGGTGCTGCTGCCGCTTCCCTGCGCTGTGCCATGCTGTGCTGTACTGAAAGCTTCCCAAGACAGAAACAGAGCCCTGGAACAGCACCCACCGAAGATGGCAAGAGGCCAGCCCTAGTCAGCCTGACCTTGATGGTCTGGGAATGGAGCCATGATGTGTCATGATTGAGGCTGGTTGTGCAGTGGAGGACTTCCAGAAACAGCCAGGCTTCCTGCTGGCACAGGCAAAGGGGCTGCACAGCAGTCCCAGGCAAGCATGGCTGATGCCCACTGGGGTTTTTGCGAGCATCTGCAGCACATGCTGCAAGGAAGGAAGGGAGGTGCTGAGGGCTAGCAGCAAATAGCAGGTTGGTCCTTTGATTTGTTTGGCAAAGACTGATCAAGGAAGAGAGTGGAGAAGGCAGGCAGATGCAGAAGCAATGGAGGAGAATAGAAAGCAGAACAGGGGAAGAGAGAAATTAAATGTAGAGAGAGGTGAGAGGGAAGGAGAAAAGGGACTGAAACCACTGACACCGCAAATTCTCTGCACACTCTCGTTCTCCTGCTTCTGTTGGCTGTACCTCTGGCCACCACCTGCCTGAACCCAGCTTGATCACAAGGCCTTTTGTTGTGATATTTTCACTCTCTGGGCATGTCATTTCACTTACATTCCTGTGTGCTTTGCCTATTAGGGAGTACTAAGCAGAGACCTACAAACTCACATCTTTCTCTTTACCGTTGTCTTGACACAGCACAATGAGCTTCCCATCTAGACTGTGCTAACACCCCTGCCACGTGCTGTGCTGATGGAAATAGAGACTGGGGAGAAGTCCTGCCACTGTGGCTTTTCTGGTTTTGACTGCAGGACCAAACCTCTCTGGCTGCATCTCCCACAGAAGAAAAAGTGGTGTTGGCCTCTATACTGTTTACTCCTCTGCAGAATCAGGAAGGCTTTACAGTCCTACCTCTATGCTCAGGTTCCCAGAGCCAGTGTTGTGCTAAGTATAACTAAGAGCTAGAGTTTTCTGGCAGCACTGTGGTGATGGTGGCACTTGCCTTGCTACTGCAGCTTGGTCATTCTATTCCCTTGAAGGGCTGCAAAGCTGCAGGTTCCCACCATTTGCAGCATGACAAACTTGAGATATGCTATTTGTTTGGACTCCTGTTGGAAACACTCTGTCCCACCAAGGTACCAAAACAGCCAACTACTCCAGCCTAACGCCTCTTTATTTTGTTGATGCATCTTCTTTACAGATTACCCCCATGGCATCACACTGGTGACTCCAATTTCAGGCTCAGAGAAGAAACAGGTACTGCACTTCTGTGCTCTGGGTGCTGAGGAAATGCAGAAGTTTGTGGAAGATCTGAAAGAGTCAATAGCAGAAGTGACAGAGCTGGAGCAGATACGAATTGAATGTAAGAGCCTCTAATACAATTCACACTCCAATGCCATCACACTGCATGTGTCTACAAGGGTGCTTGCAAGGGTAAAGGAAATGGGTTCTTCAGCAACTGGGGGAATGAGGCTGAGTAGCACAAGTCTGCACAGGATTGTTCTTGTGTTCACCAATAGGGTGAAAAATGGGTTAGGCTCTGTGACCACCCACCAGCAGCACAAATGGAAGAACTTAACTACTTAGAATGCTTATGAACCAATGTGTATGATACAGTGGCCTAGAATAGTGAAGCTTAGACTGTCAGACCCAGAAGATGCTTCTCCAACCCATGGTACTTTGACTATGGATGATCTGTAAATAGCTGAGAGATACAAGACAGGTCTGGTGGCCTTAGCAGAGTTGTCCACTTCAGAAATGTGTAGGGGACAAGCAGTCTGTACTGTATCCCTCTTTGGCCTCTCTTATTATTATTATTATTGTCTTATTATTATTATTATTGCCTCTCAGATTAGATGTCCATGTAGCCTTTGATGGCCTTTCCATACCCTCTTCAGTTTCCTAAAGTAGCTCAGCATCAGTGATCCCTTCCTATGCAGCAATAATCTGTTCAGTATAAATGCAGGTCACAGATAGAAGGGTATGTGGAGATATGTAATTTCCTCCACATGTCAAGTCCTCTTCAATGTCTGGGTTTTTTCCTGGCTGTTCCGTGTTCCCTCCCTCCTTGATGCTCTTCTTGTCATTTTCTTGCATTAATTCTCCTTGCTAACTTCCCATATTGCTCCTTCAATATGCTAGTGTCCTTCCCTCCATCCCTTTTCTCATTCAGTTCCAAATGTCTGTCTTGCAGGGGAGCTGGAGAAACAGCAAGGGGCAAAGACTCTCTCATTAAGGACCAATGGAGCCCAGATGGAACTGCAGTCTAAGCAAGGCTCTCCAACAGGTAAGAAGACACTCAGCTTCTCTTGCTCAAGTAGTGCTTCCTTTCCAAATGGGTTCTCATTGATTCCTATGAGAATAAGTGCAAAAAGAAATGTTTGGGTTTGTGTCCTTTGGCCTTGGGCGAATAGTGAAAATATGAGAACACAGGCATTCTTCAGCTACCCTAGAAAAGCCATTAAAGTCTCACTACTTGGTCTGTAGCTGTAACATCTAACAACGAGGCATTACTGATGGAGCATAGGTAACTGCTGGAGAACGTGGCCTACTTTTTCTTCCCTGAACTGATGCAACACAGTGACTGCACTAATAAATTCCTGCAACATCTTCACCAACGCTTTGGACCAACCTCTTTGTAATCAAAGGCTTTGTGTCCATTCATGCCTTGGCTTGCATGCCAGCAAAAATCAAGTGCAGAGGTGAGTGGCTACCAACTCACTAGAAAGGCACTGAGATCAGGACCTAAGGATAGGACCTCAAAGGGACCTCCTCCTACCCCACTAAGCAGCTATTCATTTGCAAGAGGGTCAGGATTTGTGCTTGCAGTCAAGAGTCTTGTTTGGTCCTGCACCTCTCCCTTTAGATTTCCAGTCACAGTATGAGGGCCAGCTCTTGACTAGAGGTACAGACCTCATGAGTGAGATCTTTTGTTTTATTTCAAAGGCAAGAAGGATTTGGGGGAGAAGGTCTCGGACAGTACAGTGGAGGTAAGTAGAGTGCAGAGCAGCTGAGGTAAGTAATTCTCTCTCACTTCAGCTCTTCTCACATTCTCTGTTGTTTCTTTTCTCAGGTTTTAATCAATGCCTCCCCAGCCAGACTGACAATTTTACCAATTTCCAGAGATACAATTAAAAGTTACTGCTAGGACGGGTAATACAACTTTCAAATCCAAACTAAACTTCAAAGCATTTTCAATCCGTTTTTATAACTGTAACATCCCTCATGGACCAAGCTCCCAAACGCTGTAGACTAACCCACCCCACGGCTTCTGGGGAGACTGAGAACCCCAATAAAGACTTCCCTGACATGCTAACTCCATGCAGCATCACATGCAAATTTCCTGCAGCCCAGCTTTCCTGCACAAATCTCTGCAGCTGTGTTTCTCCATCTCCCCTTGAAGGGGATTAAGCATGGCCTTTGTATACCAGACTTTCCCTAGAGCTTCACCTTCCTAGGTAGGGAGCTTGGCTGTCTTTTGTACATCTATCTTTGCAGGGATGTCTAGCAT
Organism: Bucco capensis; assembly: GCA_013396975.1. Classification (NCBI taxonomy): domain Eukaryota; kingdom Metazoa; phylum Chordata; class Aves; order Piciformes; family Bucconidae; genus Bucco; species Bucco capensis. Next base: position 1,031,974 of record VWZO01017218.1, read on the forward strand.
CCAGTGGGTTGCCTGTTTCTTCACAGACACCCATACTCCCACTGCCTGTGAGGAAACAGGAATCTTCACACTGAAAATCTTATCTACTACTTCCTACTCTTTCCCTGTCTGCAATATTTTCATGGTCCTGAGTTTGCCCTTTTCCAGGGTACTGCCTTCCCCTCTTGTCACGGTATATCTACTTGAAGAGTTCAGCTTCTCTGTGGGGAGTGGGTGCTGCTTCTATTCCCTAAAAAGCACCCCGTTTCCCTGTGGACACCACCTTCCTGAGGAAGGTGCTTCTCCCAGCCAATTTCTTATTCCTGTTGGGAGGAGTGTTTCCTTATGGAGAATGGCTTCTATTAATCCTAATGTCTTTAGCACTTCATGGCCCAGCAAACACTTTTTCCAATGGGATGTTCCACTGCCTCAGTAAATATTGACATACTATTATGTCCTGCTATGCAATGAGTCTGAGTGACCTCCATGCCTGAGTAGGGACAGACAGCTCATTCTTGTTCCAGCATGGTGGGAAGCTTGGCCACTCCACAGCTTCTCCTTCCTAGTTGCTGGCACTGCTTCCCAGCATGCCAAGACCATCAGGGCACTCCCACTGCCCCATCTGTCCATCTGTACCCCTGCATAGCAGGAAGTGCCATGCCAACCTGAAGCACTTTTTTCCCTACCCAGGGTTTGCCACTTGACTGACATTCTGTTTCAAGCTGGCAACTTTGCTCTGGTTTGGGGTCTTCATCAGCCCATGTCCTTGCTAGGAGGAACGACAACTTCATGCACCTTTCGGGAAGCATCATTTTCCTGCTGTGCTTCCCCCTCTCAGGGAACTCCAGTCCAGGCCAGCTCCTCCTTTTCAAACTGGACTCAGTGAGCTCCCTTATTTGACTCCATTATCAGCCTCTCTCACTGTGGGGACGCTGATGTCATCCTGCTTCCCTTCCCCCTTTTTAGTTGCACAAGCAATCCTCTGCCAAGCAGAGAAGCTTTTCCATTTCTTTGAGATTATCTAATCTGCTGCCATTTCATCATGAATTTCTTTTATCATTGTATGAGCTAGATGGGCATTTTTTCTTTCTTTTTCTTTTTTTGAAAATCATTTCCTTTCACTGGCAAACCATCAAATGGATCAGAGGGAGCTGCCTTTTGCTAGAGTATGTCAGATTTCTGCTTTTTCCTTTGTAAACAGATTAGCCAGTCATGTGGTATACCTTCCTACTCAGAAAGGCAGGGAGCTGGGAAAGGCTTGAGTCTCTCTGTCTCTCTCTATCTCAGATTCAGCTACCATCATTTGCTGAAACGTACAACCTCAATTACCTGAAAGCTTGCTGTCTGGTTCCCCTCCCTTTTTTGGTGGTGGGGACAAGGGCATGACCTCCGAGGTCTGTTCATTACTCTGAGGATTCACAGATGCCTTCACGCCTAGAGTCGATTTGTGTTCCCTGTGCCATTTGAATAATCAAAGTTGCACTTGCATTTGGGAACGCCAGCCCTGCTGCCTTGGACGTGATGGAAAGGACAGGGGCACTAAGGCCTAGCTAGGGACGATGGGGCTGTTGAGGGGAGCTGTGCAGCCAGGGCTTGTGTCTGTCCTTTTTTTGAGAGGGGGAGGGTTTAATGCATGTGAGACTGACTGCTGATGGGGGTTCAGGGCAGCCAGTAGCAGCAGATGGGAAAAGTCTTGTAACATTTAATGCTTCTTTGGCTGTTTCTAAACTAGGTGTCAATTCACAACAGGCTTCAAACGTACCAGCACAACTCCGCCCTGGGGCCCGAGAGTGGAATGCAGCCCAGCACACGTCTTAACATGCCACGGGAGCGGCTGGAGACAGCACTGGTGCCCTCACACCCTGCCTCGGCAGGGACACTTGTACAGTGCCAGCAGATTGTCAAAGTCATTGTCTTGGACAAGCCGTGCCTCGCTCGAATGGAGCCGGCCCTCAACCAGACTCTGACACGCTACGTCACCTCGGATTCCTGCACCTCCACTCCCTGGCGCAGTGTGGGCAGCGGGCTCCCCGGGACCCCTATGAAGCTGGTCCATCAGCCTCCCCTCCCACCTCCACCGCCTCCCTACAACCATCCCCACCAGTATTGCCCCCCTAGCTCCCTGCTTCAGAGGCGCAGGTACTCCAGTGGCTCACGCAGCCTCGTGTAGTCACACCACCAGCACCAGAACAGCACAGACCTCCCTGCTTCCCTTCCCCATCACCTCCCAGGGACCCTTTCTGCTTACAGAGATCTAGTTTGTGATTTATTTTTTAGTAAAAGAAGAAGAAAAGAAAAAAAAAGCCAACTGACCTAACTCTTACCCTGTCTCCCCTCAAGATGATGCTAATTGTGAGGAGCCATCTATAGAAACTGCCAACCTATGTGCTCACACATCCTAACACCCTGCCAGCCCAGCTGGCCTTCTGTGCTCGTGCCATCCCCATGTAGCACTTTGCTGCCCTATTCCTGAGAGGCTTGATGACCTGCTGCTTTCTAGGCACCATGTCTTCCGTTTGCTGCTCTGTGACCTCCTTCCCTGTGTTGCATTTACCTGGCCATAGGTTTGTACCCAACCTAAAACTTCACCAGCCTCGGAGAGAAACAGACTCACCTGTGCCAAGGACTGACCTTGGGGCACTCCTAGGGGTGGAGTTCCCCCTGCCACCACTGCTGCTGCCTGCTAAGCTGGAGCTGCGAACCTGTACCACTTGCCATGCTTTCTCCTCATTGCTCTTCAAGTAATATCTCCTTGCAGCAGCTGGTTCAAAGCGAGGGAGTGCACGAGTGAAAGAGAACTCAAGAGGAGAGACTGTCCTGAGCTGCAGTACAATGCAAAGATGGCTTCACTATGAACCCCAAAACTCTTTCTGTTGTTATATTGGATCATTGTACCAGAGACCTCTGCTGAGACCTAGCAGACCTCATCACATGTAAATACACCTGTATGGTAGCGTATGTATGGCGCATGCTTACTAAAGGAAACACCAAGCAGTTCTGAGGGAGCAGAAGGGAGAGATTAGCCAGGGATCCTTCTGGAATGGATGAGTGCTTTTCCAAAGAGATGGCACCAAGAGGTGCCCTCCCACCTCAACACTCACACACACATACACAAAGATTGTCTTCTCTAGCATAAAGCAGACCCACCTCTGTTATCCTCCTTCTAGCTGGTTTTGTGTTTTCTGTCTACCTGGTTTTTTATATTCTGAAAGCAAATCCAAGTGTTACATTCACCCTCTGGTATGGATGTTCCCTTCACTTGGGCTCTTCCTCCTGTATTAAAGGGAAGGGGCTTTTTGAAGACCATCCATGTGAGGTCCCATCTGTGTATCTCGCTTGGCAATACTCTTCCCTCCATCAGCCCTTCATGTAGGAAAGCTGCCTAGATACCAGATTCCAAGGCTGCTTCTCTCTCCCTTCTTATCCCAGCTTCAAAGTGAGAAGAGAGGAAGATCCTGAGATAGAAATGACAGCTCAGCTCCTTTGCTTTATTGGGGACATTGATGTGAAGGAAGAAGGCATTAAAAATGGGCTATGGATGTATTTTTAGAAAAAAAAAATCTTTAAGCATAGTGAGGGAAAGGTATTAATTAGCTTAAAGGCTTTGGTCTCACTCTATCTCCCTTCAGGTCTTAAGAAGATAAACTTTAGGATTTTAAAATAGGACAGAATGCCTTTTAGGGCCATTATTTTTATTTTACTTTAAGAGAGAAAGAAAGAAATGCTCTTCTTCCCTGTGCAAGGCTGAGACATGAGCACTGGATGCCAATGATAGAGCTGTTGGGATAGAAGTGGCAGGAATTGTTGGCAGTGATGGGGTTGTGCAAAACATTAGGGAAAGTGAGACAGTGAAGATAGATGCAAGAAACTCTTTTTTACCTTGTGGGGTAAAAGCCACACAGCAATTTCCTTAGGGATTACACCAGTATGCTCATCTCTGGGGCTATTACCAGTGACAAAAACCACAGTGCATCAGGAACTGGCTCCCCTCAGTGCTCTTCAGGTGTCTGATGACTCTGCTGAGATGTTCAGGTGAAAAAGTTCACATATTTGATCTGAGCATAAGCTCCTCTGGAGCTAGGGAGCTGGACAAGACCTGGGGTGAAAGGTCTCCTGTACTTGGCCAGCCCTCCAGGGCAGGAGCCTGCTTATTTCCAGGGCCCCTTATTTCTGAACCTGAACATGTAATCAGGTGTGCCAACAGGTCTGTCTAAGTTGTTTGCTTAGCTGTCTGAAGCAGAGCACTAGACTTCTGCTTTTGTATGCAATAGCAAAGGTAGTGACCAGGAGCCAGCAAGCACAGCCTCAGGGAGGGCTGCAGAAGACAGAAAAGATTGTAAAAAAACCCAAACCCTGAATAGAAGCCTGGGCTCCCTCTGTGCTAGAAAAGCTTACTTTTAGCCAGCCCCTCAGGGCTCTGAGTATGCTCCATATCTTAAAGCTGGACACAGGGAGAAGTCCTCACCCCAAGCCAGGACTCAGCCCTTTCACAGTCTAGCTAGCTTTGAGGCAGAACTGGCCTGATCTGCTGCTGGCTCCCTGTAGGGTGACATCCCCTGCCTCATGGCAACTGGCATCTCATCTGACCTGCCTGTAGTTTCCTGGGAAAGCATATGCATGGCATCTGCTATTGTCTGGTCAGGTAGTATATGGCTGCCATTTTAGTCTTTACAAGTGCTGCAATGAAAAGGATGATACCCAGAAGGCATTGGCACTGCCCTCTCTTCTCAGCTCTTACTACCTTTCCATTCATCTGGAATGGCAGTACTTGTTTGGTTGTTTTTTCCCAGAGTGCAGTGAGCCACTGGAGGTCTCTCTGTATGTTAAAATAAATAAATTAGACTTTACTTGACATTTAACACAGTGACAACAACAAAAACCTTAAGGTACTTGATGAAATAATTTTTTAGATAAAATATTTATAACAATGTCTATGAAGTTCCTCCAAGAGAGGTTTTGCTGCATTAATAATTGATTAGGAGAGCTACAAGAATGTAAAGAAGAAATGAGGAAGCTTCCATGAGACTTCTTTGTGCTGGATGAAGGGTGGGGGCAAATTACCTGAAGTGCCAAGGTACCTGAGGCACAGCAGTCTCTCAGGGCAGGTTGGCTCCATTTCCCTTACCTTGCAAAGGCTAATGCCTTGGGCAGAGAAGCAAGCATAGATAAAATGTTGCTGTCTTCTAGCCTGGTGGCAACAACAACTTCTGTCAAGTTTAGCTGGAGAGACACCAACTACTCCATTCTAGGTTGTCATGTAAAAGGTTGCACCAAATTCTACTGTGTAGCTGAGCCTTTTGGACTTCACTTCAAAGTATGAATAGGTTTTTTTCTTTTGAAGGTTGGTCTCGAAGGATGACAAGCACTTTAAAGCATGTCTACACCTCATCTGACCTATTGTATTGTCTTCTCCCACAGCTCCCACACACACAAGCAAGACACAGGCTCGGTGTAGCTGTAGTACTGTAAATAGACAACCTTGCACACACAGTGATTGTTGACAAGGTGCAGGCTAGAAGGAGCATTAGGTTGTCAGTGACAACCTAACGAAGGACAAAATGTATACTGAGGCTTGCCTGGATGGACCAGCCAAAGAAAAATCACCAGCTGTTGACAGCAGTGATTCTGATCATGAACCTAGCACAGTCTTTCAGGTGGAGGGATCAGACAGGAAGCTGCTGCAGAGTTTAGATCAACCCAAATGAACCGGTAGCTTTTTGCTGCCAAATTCATATCTTTCTGTATTAAAAAAGGAGGTGAGGAAATAGGAAAGAGAAGCCCAGTAAAAAGTATTCTGCAGTGGGTGTCAGGTAGTCAGTGAGCAAACAAGAAGGTGGTTCTGCTAGACAGTGGAAAAGAACAAGATGTTACTGAGGTCTACAGAGCTGCGTTAACAAACCATAAGGCTCTGTCCTGATTCTTTCTTGCTCATGCTAGTGCAGGCCCAGTGAAATTAATTTCTTTACACCAGTAGCAAAGGGCTGGAAAAATGCGACAATTTTGGTTTAATGCAATGTTTGTCCACTGCTATAGTACTTTCAATGCCATAGTCTGGGCTACTGTGGTAGCAACCCTGAATGCTTTCTGCAATATCTCCGAAGCATCCCAGTGTTCACAGTTTCTCTCCTCCCTGTAGATGGGTATCGTCCACAATCAGAGATTCATCAGTACTCAAACTTCTTCACAAAAAAGATACTACCAGATTTGAAAGTATTTGAGGGCCTCTGAGCTGTAAGAGTTTGAGTTTCATTACATTTTTCAGAAGGCCCAACCTGCAACTATTTGCATGTGTTTGTGAGGTTTCCAATACAAATCTGAGCCCTAAATTAAGGAAGCTGCTGCTTGGCAGAGTCTCTGCTTTGAAATGCAAGTTGCTGAGCAAGCTCCTCCATCTCCCACTCCACCAGCTGCCTCACTGTGCTAGTGTAGGCTCCAGGGACTGCCAGCAGTGTTTTGTGAGCTAGAGCTGTCATTGTCCTGCCTGCTCTTTCACAGCCACGCCTGGGACAGCAACTTTGAAGTCACACAGCTCTTCAACACCAGTCACAACTCCACCTGAATGTGTCTTTTTAAAAAAAACACCAAACAACAGAAGTGTTACCTGTGTGTAGGCTTTTGAAAGCACCTGTCTGTCTGTACCTGTTTCCTGCTGTAAATATCACCAAGAAAAGCTTCCTTTGGGAAAGTGGTGTGGTCACACCTAGAAAAGAGTCCAAGTGGCTAATATTTTGTAACAAAATAACAAAAAATAGATCAAAGGTATTTTATCTGTTCAATTGATAGAGTTTTAGAAATTATATTGAGATATGTCACTTGTGTGCTAATGTCATCTTTGCCTCAGCTCCCCCTTCTGTGGCCCTGGGTTCCAGCAGTGTGCACATGGGTGACACACCAAGGATGTGCTCCCAAGGAGTGCTGGCCATCATGGCTTCCTGCTGGCCTCAGGGCAGCCTGCTCTAGCTACTGCTGATTTTTCATCAAATGCAGCAGGAGCTAACTCAATGCTCAGCCTCTGAGGATCAGATCCAGAGGAAGCCAGGAAGAAATAATCTTGTCCAAGAAACAGCAACATAATGTGAAATTCACCCTTGCAGTGAGAGAAAGAGGAAAATGGTGAGGGGAGAAAGGCAAAGTCCTTCCATATTGCAGTTCCTTCCTTTCCATCTTGCTGGCACACAGCAGAGCCAGACCCAAACCCTCTGCTCACATTTCACCACGAGGGTGGTGGAACACTGGAACAGGTTGCCCAGGGAGGTGGTTGAGGCCCCATCCGTGGAGGCATTCAAGGTGAGGCTTGACAGGGCTCTGGGCAACCTGATGTAGTTGGGCATGTCCCTGCCCACTGCAGGGGGCTTGGACTAGATGACCTCCAGAGGTCCCTTCCAACCCTAACCATTCTGTGATTCTATGATGATTTGTGTAGCTCTGCACCTCTGGGGAATGAGGTCCACACACCCATGCAGAGCACATGCTGCTGTGGGTGCACACTGCAGCAAAGAGAGCAACTTTATGAGCTGCATGTGCCAACGCATGTGTTGGACACCAGCTGGCCACAGAGAAACTCATGCACCCAGAGATATCAGCACATGCTGTGTGTTAATGCACACACCATCTGCCAACATGTAGAACTATATGGCAGATAACATGTAGGCACCTCTGCTATCCACCACAGCTGAACATGCTGTACAAGAATATGAGACAAGTAGCCATGCTCTGCAGGAGCAGGACAGCTGTGCTGGCTGCAGTTACCATCACAGCACGGCTCACAAGCTACACAAGCTCAGGCTTGGTTAACATTTGAATGGGAGACACGTAAGGAAAATTGACATTTCCCATGCAAATCAGATACACCTGCATACTTACACAAAGCATAACCCTAAGGTTAATGAAACTGACCTTTATGAAGCTCTGAGAGAGCTGATCAGAGCCAAACACGTGCACACAAAGCAAGATTTCCTCTGCAGTGGATGGGGGAAGGCAACCTACATCTTTGCAGCTGAGCTGTGGGTTCAGATAGATGCTGGGTTCAGATTGCACCTGCTAAAATCCTCTGTCTATAGGTTGCAAATTTTTGCTGGCTTCAAAGAGTCCCTTAGGTCCCCAGGCCTATGGTAAAACACTTGGGAGGACAGAATTTCTGGAGACACAGACAGGAAATTTCCCTGGGATTCAGAGGCTTCCATTAATGTTTTCGTGTGCCACGGATATATTATAAATCAGCCCATCCCAAACAGTCATTTTCTAAGATGTTTTGAAACAGGAGATTATTGGATAAGTTTCTGCCTGATGTTAGATCACACACCTGGCTGTAAAGATGAAAGCAATAAAAACAGATTGTCTATATATGAAATACTCCTAACTTGCTCTGCTGTGCAGATAATATTATTAATTGGAAGATGGTAGGTCCCTTTGGGACAGGTGATATGTAGACACATACAGGTAGTGATGGTAAAAAGAGATTACAATTCAAAAAGCATATACCACAACTGTCACATTGCATCTGTAAACTGTTATATCTCTACAGTATACCTAAATTCCAATAACATATATATATTGTGCATTCAGGGCTGAATGAATGCTGCTCTTTCCCACAGAGAATTTTGGGATGCAATTTTCCTCTAATACTTTTAAGATGGGACTTTAAATTAAGCACATCCCTCAAGTGCTTTGCTGTGAGTGAGTTCCACCCATCCCTTGTCAAGCAAGGTGCGGAAGACTTACCACTGAACTCAACACTACACAGCCTGCTGTCTCCTGCTTTGCAGGTGTTGTCGCTTGGGTCAGATACCCATCCCATGGCCAACACAAAGAGTGGAGCCCTCAAGGAGTAGTGTGGTGGCAGGAAGGTTACCACAAACCCAAAGCTGCTATGTCACAGACTTTTATCAAGGAACGGTGAGGGGACAGTGCCTGCAATGTCACTGTTGTGCGCAGGGAACGATGGGCACCTTTCCACCTCTTACCTGAGGGACTCTGAGAGATTGTGCTGGTGCCTCCACAGGGTGCCTGGGGGACAGTCAAGCTCCACTGTTTCCCACAGATTCAGGTTTCCCATCATCACCAGCTGCTAGGGGAGAGATGCCCCTCTATAAAGTCACTGTGCAGATCCTGAGTCTAGCAACCCAGAGTCATGTGCATACTCCTGCCTGACCTGAGAAAGGGGTCTGAAAATAAGCAGGTATCTCAAGGATCAGGGCAATTGGTGAGTGGGTCTGTGGGATTTAACCAGTTTAGGAGCTATGTCACACATGTTCCTCCTGTAGGAAAACAAATCCTTGTGTTCTGAGCAGACATCTCTGTGCTGTCTCCAGCTAGTCCCAAAACAGCTAAGCCTGGCACAGACAGACAGGGCAGAGCACAGGGACCTGCCAGCCAGCTTCTGACAGCAGCTGGTTGGACACCAGCCCTCCTGGGATGCTACAAGCAAGGCCTTTTCCCTGCTGTGACAAGCAGCTCAGGCAGAAATAGGCATGACCTGGGACAGCCCATGTTATAACTGCTGTAACTATCCTAGTGAAAGGCAAGAAAAATAGCCAAAACCCTCTTCAGTTTCCTAGGGAGGGGGAAATAAAAGTAGGGGAAAATAAAGCAGTGAGCCATGCCACAGCCCTTACCTGTGGGGAGCCCAGACCCCTGGCACTATCCCTCTCACTGGGACAGGTATTGCCAAACAGCATCCAAGCCCCACTTGCTGGCCAAGCCAACCCCTGCCACTGTTATTTCTCCCTGTATTCCCAGTCACAGCCTGTGACCCTCTACCTGCAGAAGGAATTACAACTTTTGCACTCAGTGGGCCACAGCAAAGCCACACAGCCAGTGCCAGCATGAGTCAGAGCATAGGCTGGTCCCTGCGAGCTGAGTTTTAGCTGTGAGTGGGCAGCATGCTGATTTCAGCAGTTAACATCAGCTTTCTGTGCATTTAGGATCTGCCCCATAGGACCTAGCACCTGACAGCATTTCTCACCACCTTATGGGGACCATTGCCTCATCACATATTTTTGTAAGGAGGGAGGGAGAGCATTGCTCAGTAAGGACTACATAAACCCAGGCAGAATTATCTTCCCTTTCTAAAGGGCAAGAAAAAAAACATCCTTTGGGGTCTGACCGAAGCCTTCAGCCTTCAGCTCCTATCTTCTGGTACCCCCAGCAAAAAAACAACACATCCACTTGTTCAGAATATGCAGCCAGGAAAAGAAATGTGCAAGAGAAAAGCAGGAGCCATTATTAAATAGCTTGTTCAAAGATAAAACCCTGGCCATCTGTCAACTTGCCCTAGAAGAATCATAGAATCATAGAACAGTTACAGCTAGAAGAGACCTTGCAAATCATCAAGGCCACCCTTTGTCCTAGCCCTATCAACTTGCTAAATGATGCTTCCCAATGCAACATCTACCCATCTCCAGGGATGGGGACTCAACCACCTCCCTGGGCAGCCTGTTCCAATGGCTCACAACCCTTGCAGCAAAGAAATTCCTCCTAATGTCTAGCCTGAACCTCCCCTG